>BDSL01000137.1:0-220426 GCA_003116995.1 Yamagishiella unicocca | reverse complement strand
GTGGAAAGAGGCTCACTCGTTTGGAAGTGCTGGTCCAGAGTTGGCATTGTAATGGGTAGCGAAATGTGAATGCGAGTATGAGAAGAAAGAAGAATGTGTTGGTTAGGGTTGAAGGAAGCGGGTGATGCAAAAAGTGCAGGCGGGCGCGACGTCTATCTCTGACATGTTGAAGTACGTTGCCCATGTGTGCGGGTGTGGATTTGGTGAATATTGATATTTAACTTTAGCGTATAGAATCACAGGTAATTTGAGCTTGCCAGACTGTGCTGGCGCTGGAACAAACCGGGTGAATGGGATGCGTTTCCAGGAAGTTTTATTGTAGTTTTGTTATATTATGTGTGGTTGAAGACTGGCTGCAAGTACATAAATTGTCATTATTGGACGCATTTGAGTGGTGGTGGTTTGGGCACGTAGGAAATGTTAAGTTTGCTCATGTGTTGGGAATCAGCATGCGAAATGCAGTGCAACGAGCTAGTGCGAGCAAACGGCTCATCCCCGTGGAGGTGGTGGGCGGTTGATGAAATGTGGTCGGCAAGGAGTGTTGCACACTGAAGGTGGAATGGAAATTAGTCCGCATTTGCCAGGTTAATGGTAATGGTGAGATGCACTGAGGGAACATTTTGGGAAGGAATGTTCGTCGTGCAAATGGTGGGTTTGAGCGGGCGGTACGGAAGTCGTATATATGCGGGTGGTTCCCTTGCTTGGAGTAGTCTTGAAATCATGCTGGTGGTAGTGGGTGCAATTTACAAGCAGATTGTATCGTAGCAAAGATGGCGCCAAAGTCAGCTTACCAAGCTCGCGCTGTTGCGGTTACTGGCAGCGGTAGCGCCAGTGCCAGCGCAGTGGTTCGCGTTACCTGCTAGTCGGGAAACAGAACCTTGCCGAGATGTGAGGGATGCTCCCAAATGCAGGCCGGGCTCGGTACGGTATATGCCGGGGATCCGAAAGGTGTGTCGTGTGTTGTTAGGACCAGTGCAGCGCTGGCGTGAAAGTTTGACATGATGGTGCTTGTGGTTGCTCACAGGAGATTGATGCCAGGAACGTTTGCGTTGCACACGCGTGCGGCTAGGACGTCTGGGTCATATGCTGGAGTGTGGCGTCTGCAATGGACAGCATGAGGGTCTACAACATGCCCGGCAACGTAAATGCATGCATCCCTGCAGCGGCGGCTTTGGGGGTGAGGTGAACGGGTCGGAGTTCGACACCAGCCAGCCTGGGCTATGGCCGACATGAAGGTAAGGGGACTTGCTACCAAGGATTACGACTGGAATGCTTTTGTTGAACGATGGTGTTCACACTGACTGTGAGTTTATTCAAAATTTTGTAGAAGGCGTTGCTGGCAGCGGCTTATGACGACGGTGCCACGCTAAAGGAGTTCACGGTTAAGCAGCTGCTTTCCGTTGCTGAGTCTACCTGGGACATTGGGCTCTCAACCCTGATCCGTGGCTGGGTCCGACGGCTTGAGTCCCAGGAGCGGGACAAGGCGCAATGGTAGACGGCGATACAGCTAAGTGCCTTTGGATGCCGTGGTAGGGCAGAACAAGGTGAACGTGCTGGTGCTGGTCGGCGCCCCTTGGCGCTCTGGACGGTGCCCAGTATGACGTCGCAACGGCCATTCGGCGGGGCTGCTTGCAACGTTCATACCCACGGAGAAATGGTGTGCGACCCTGCAGCTGTCCACTGAAGCTGGACAGGAGTGCGTGATTCCTGGCGACGAGGTCACTATCATTCTGATCAGCGCGCGCATGGGTACACCATTGCACTGGATGGTGCAGAGCTGAACCCGTTTACGATGCGGAGAAGGTGGATGCTGTACCAGCGATGGAAAGAAGCCTATGTCTGCATTGGTGAGTGTGGAGGGGTATGTGAATGTTGTGCCTTGTGTCCGCTCTTCGAAGACGTAATGTATGTGGCGACAATGTGGTCGAAAATTCAAGGCGTAACTACTTTAAATGTGGATGGAGGTTTCCATAGGGACGGTTGTGTAAAGTACGGGAAGATGCTTTACTCGTACAGGCCGATAAGAACTGGTATATGTTCATATCATGTAGTTGCGCCTGCTTACTGTTCTTGTATAGAATATGCCTGTTAGGTAAAGGGAATGGCAGGTTCAGCAGGTTCATCTTCACCCGTGAACAAGCAGATTAGGTGCATTTCCTTTAGTGACTTCGTGGCTATTTAGTTGATAGGGTTGTCTCTTGAGCATATGTTCTTGATTGTGGTTGGTTCTGCACAGGTCGCGCGCCAGCGACCGAGATTCCGGCAGCGGCCAGCGGCGGCCATCGCTCGGAGAAGACGGCGCGTTGACGGTGGATGTTGCGGCGTCCGAAACTGGTAAGCATGGCTGGAGGGATTGGACCGGAGCATTGTTTTCCTGTACTTGCTCGTTGTAAGTAACCTAGCGTAGTGCGAATTGGATGCAAGTGATGCCTGCGATCTTTTATGTTATTTTGCAGGCGTCACCGGCGATGAGGACGTATTCGCTGCGGAGTTTTCCGGCCGGGAGTTCATGTTCGGCTCGCAGTCGGCGGACATTGCTGGAGCCTTCGGTAGGGGAATGCTGGGCGGGTAGGGTGATTGGATGCTGCGCTGGAGGTTTTGGATAGGAACGCTAAGGCAGGTGGGTTAGGGTGAGGCCAGGGTGGTTGGCATGGTTGCGTGCATAGACTCAACAGTGGAAGCTGAATATGTACAACATTGGAACCTTTGTACATGCGACTCCGTGTTGCTGGGCGGGTAGGGTGATTGGATGCTGCGCTGGAGGGTTTTGGATAGGAACGCTAAGGCAGGTGGGTTAGGGTGAGGCCAGGGTGGTTGGCATGGTTGCGTGCATAGACTCAACAGTGGAAGCTGAATATGTACAACATTGGAACCTTTGTACATGCGACTCCGTGTTATGGGATGTTGTCTATCACATTTCTTGCTCACTTGTTGGTGTTACCTCACAGGTGGCGCGCCCGCTGTGGACATTTCGGCTCCGGTTTGCCTGGGCCGCCGCACGGAAAAGATCGGCTCGCAGATGGGGGGTGCTGGTGCTGCAGCTGCTGGAACTGGTAAGCGAGGACTGTGTGGTAGGGGTTTGTTGCGGAGCGGGGATGGTTTGTTTGAAGGGTGTTGAAACGTGTGCGGGTTTGCAATGGTTCACAGAATGCGTTTCAGTACGTACCGAACGTATGGCTGGGTCAAATACCAATGGCTGGTTCGTTCCTAGCCTGGATTGCGGACAGTTGGATAACTTTCTGAGATAGTAAGTGAAGGATCTGCTTGTTATTGCACAGGCGTCGTTCCCGTGGTGGGCGCTTCCACTGCGGGCATCGCGGGCCGACCCATCATGCATGGCTCTCAGTCGGCAGATGCCGCTAAAACCCCTGGTGAGCGATGGCTGGGCTGGAGGCATGGACTGCGGGAACATAATATGGGTTGTGCTTATGGGTCTGCATAAAAAAATTCTTAGACGCTTTGCAGTGCGGACCAACTGTGCTCCTGTATGTCATCCCACAGGTGATTTGTCCGGACCTGAGTACCCGCCGCTGAGATCATCACGCGAGATTGGCGGCGTGCCGTCCAACATCGGCCGCTCGGAGGTGGTGGCTGCTACTTGTTCAAACGGAGCGCGCTATGCGGAGATGGCTGCCCGCGCTGCTGTGCCGACGGGAGGCGACACGCGGCCTAGCTCAGGCAAAGCCGGCCCAACCGTGCAGCGGCGGGGCGCAAGCGTGCAGGTGCCTTCGATTGCACAGCGCGTCACCAAGGCAAACAATGCATCGCAAGCAAGCCAGGAAGGTGGACGATGCTTGGAGTCATGCATGGGCCAGGCTGGTGTAGGCGTACCAGAGAGAGGCACGGTCCGTCCGGCGGCAGGTAAGTGCATAGTTGTGTCAATCGCCCTAATTATGTGTGGTCGGGAAGGGGACATTGTTCAGGGGAAATGCCGTGCTGCAAGCCGATAACATGCTGTGCGGCTTGCATCATGGATGATTTGTCTTGAAGTGTGTGTTTGTTGATGGCAGGGTATTATGGTGGGTTGTTATTGTGCATGCAGGTGACCGACGTTCTTGCAAGATCACCGAGGGGGCCGACGGATATCACGTGGTGGCTGTCGGCCGCCATCCTGGCATGGGGCAGAAGGACGCCATGGCCGGTAGGTCGACATGAATTGGGGAAGGCGTTGCGCGTGGGGCGTGAGGTGGTTATCAGTATACAGGGGGTCACGTAGGCCCCAGAGGTCCATAGGGAGGTTGAGACTGGAACCGCAGAGACCGGGTCTGCGGAGTTGCGTTGGGGGGTTGGATTGGGTCTGCAGGGTTGCATTTGGGAGTTTGGGTTGGGGTCCGCAGCGTCGTTTTGGGGGTTGGGACTGGGGCCGCAGAGTTCGCGTTGGGGGGTTGGGACTGGGGCCACAGACGTCATGTTGGGGGGTTGGGACCGTGGCCGCAGCGTCGTTTTGGGGGTTGGGACTGGAGCCGCAGAGGCCGCGTTGGGAGGTTGGGACCTGGGCCGCAGAGGTCGAGTTGGGGGGTTGGGAGTGGGGCCGCAGAGGTCGCGTTGGGGGGTTGGGAGTGGGGCCGCAGAGGTCGCGTTGGGGGGTTGGGACCGAAGACAAAGTGTCTCGTTAGGGGGTTGAGACTGGGGCCGCAGAGGTCACGTTGGGGGGTTGGGACCCTTGCCGCAGCTTCGTTTTGGGGGAAAGATGTTCCGACTTTTATGCTGCAATGTGTTTTGTATGTGTCCAGATGTGATGCAGTCGAACCGCTACTCGCCTCTTCCGGAGGACGACCCTGGTGACAGCGACGTGGAGATGGCGGAGGGCTACACCCGGGAGGACCCACCCCTGAGGCAGTTTAAGAGGCTGCGTCAGAATCTGTCAACTGGCGGCGCAACTGGAAGGAGTCGGCCAGGCGATGGACGTGCGGGCGTCAAGGCTGTTGACCGGGGCGGCCAGCGTTTGAGCACCGGTAAGTGTCGATATAAATGGAAGGTCACACGTAAGAGTTTTGATGGAATCACACGGAGTGCACGGAAAGCGATTAAGAGCCGTAGTGATAAAATGCAGGATTAGTAAGGAGAATGCTTGGAAGCAAGGTCGGTCTTGTGAACCCATTGGGATATAGTTGCGATACAGGCAGGGCTGTGTTGGGGGAGGGGCATATGGCAAAGTAGAGGGCGTTGTAAGGTGCCGAGATTGCCAGGCAGGCGGCAGAACATGTGCCGACGGTCAGGAAGCTGGCTGACATGTGTGCGAGCGTGGGAGGATGGGGGAGGTATATACAGGATGCATAACGCGTGTTTGCCACCACGTTCCCTACAGGTATCGAGAAGCCTGTGACCGGCTCAGGTATCGCGGCAGAGGTCAGCTCGGAAACCGAGACGGACATCAGCAGCGACGATGGCGTTGTGGCGGGGATTCACATTCGGGAAAAGGAACGCGCAGCACGCAGGCAGCAAAAGAAGGCTCGTGGGCATCGTCGTCGCAAAGTTGCTCGGTCAGGTGAGCTTGTGGGATGAGACGATCGGGTTGTACCCGTTGGATCGAACGATAAATGCTTTTGGTGTACGTGGGTAGATGTCATGCCGCTTGAGGGGGCATAGGACGGCGGGGTATTTGTGTAATGTGTGCTAGGTTTGACGAGAGTGCATGTGATGTGCACACCGCAGGCGATGAAGAAGCCTCTGAAGGAATCCTGATCGGCAGTCAGGATTCCGTGGTGTTTACATGTGAGGTGCCAGCGCCTGGATCCGCGCTGCCAGCCCGCCGGGACACACCAGGTACAAGAACGTGCATGGGAAGTTCTGGGTGGTTGTATTGAGGGGTTGAGGTAGTCTGTGACGGCGGTTGTAAGGGAGGTGCTAAACAGAGGTGCTAATTGGTATGGGATTTCCGGCGTTTGAGTTGTACAAGCACATAAAAGAGGGGCTTGGTGATGTGACGTGCTTAATAACAATCTGATGCGCGAAGATTCCGATGGTTTACAAGAGGACTGTTTGTTGTCGCATGCGTATGCTAACAATGGTTCTTTGCGTCTTCACAGGCACATCGAAGGGCAAGGGCGGTGCATACGGTGATGCTGAAGATATCAACGACGACGAGGACATAGATGGCGGGGATGCGGAAAAAGACAGTGAGTGCGAAGAGCTACCTGCAGAATATGCGCACGATGCAAACCGTCGGTTGGAGTGGGATGTTGGAAACCGGTTACTGGAGCAACTTGAAACGGATGAAGTGGAGCATTTTTATGGCAGGGAGGGTAGGGAATGGGATCCGATAGGAAACTTGGCAAACATGTTCCATGCAGCTACAGAAAAGCATAGCGCTTCTCGCCGTAGGGATTGGAACATGTTCCTGGAGATTGTGTACGGGGAGGGTTGTGAGCCAAGTTTGGAGGACATGACTTGGCCGCCAACCGTCGACGACTGGCTGAAGTTTCTTGCTCGCGGTCGGGAGAGAGTCTCGTCGTACGTAAGGTTCAATAACTTGGTTGCGAATGTCGCACAATCTGGACTCATGCACTTTACTCGTGCGAGGAAGATGACGCAATTCGAAGCCGATCCACGTATTGCGTACAAAATTCAAACTCAAAAGATGAAAGTGCAGATTCGCCGTGAGTTCGGGGTGGGTGTAAGGCAAGTCATGGGCATTACTATGGAGGAGGCTCGAAATGGGCCTTTTTACGTAGACTCTGGGTCTGTGCTAGGCATCAGTATGGGGGTAGCGTGGACTATTGGAACAGTAATGGGGGACGAAGGCCGCGGAGTGTGACGAGTTTAAAGGTGAAGGACATCGTCATGCGCGCGTACGCAGTTATGGTAAATGGAGAACGGCATTTAGTGCCAGGCATACATGAGCTAAAGTGGAGAGATGAGAAGGTGGACTTCTATTCTGGGCCTCGCATGAGCAGTGACCGGTACGACTTCACACGTGAGACTGGATGGCGATTTCTGAAGACAAGGCCTTCGTACTGGGTATACCGTCTGATGGTGATGCGCGGATTGTTTGAGGGTGGGGACCCGCTGAGCCACAAAATCGTAAAAGATGGGGACGTATTGCGACTGAAAGATGAAGCGTTAGATTACTTTTTGATATGTGATTCGGGGTCCGAGGATTGGATTGATACCATGCCAGTGTCTGTCAACATGCTTGGGGAATGGACACGTCAGGTCTTGTTGCGTATGGGGTGTCCGGCACGTACGTATTCAGCGCACCGCCGTGGGTGTGTTACCCGAGCATGCATCCGGGATGTTATCAAAAGTCAGGGGCAAAAATTGCAGGAAGACACAGTGAATGCAATTGCACGTTGGGGTGGTTGGCAGTTAGGTACAGGGATACAGACAATTATGAAAGTGTACGCCTCAGCAGTAATGGATGCGTACATTTGTGGTGCTAGTTTGGGTCTGGGTCGGGATACCAACGATGATGAGTGGGAAGCGAGGTATGCAGCGTTTATAGGGCGGGATTGGGAACCCACTGAACGTATTTTGGATGTCGGAAGTCCAGATATTCCCCTGGGTGTGAAGCATGTTATCAGGACTCATCCGAGGCTTGTGCCGCTGCGTGCAGAGTTGAACCTAGTAGTGAAGAAGATCCTGCGGGAAGCGTTGGTAAATATTTACGTAACCCCTGTGAGTCGGTATAGGGAAATGCGTAGTACCTTCACTGCTTACATGGCGTTGCTGCGGAAGAGTGGAGATGTGCGGAAAGTTGCTCTTATCCAGCGATACACATACCTGCGGAAAGAGCGCAGAGTGGTCCGTTTATCGGTTTCGGTAGGTTTGTCGAAACAGTTACACGAGGTGTATGCGGTACGGTTTGCCGGTGGTCGGCGGGTGACCGCACATGATGCAGTTTGGGGGGTTTGTGGTGTGATAATCGGGCGTGCACCGTGGGGAAGCGAAGGGGTTCAGCCAAGAGCATTGGGCCCTAAGCTGTATTTTTCAACCTCTCAAGCGGATGGACAGTGAGGAATATTCTAGCTAGCATGTACGAGACCAGGCCACACCCGCATAGTGCATGTGTGTAAGCGATAAGCTGAATCCGTCCATGTGTCCATTGCTGATTGCCTGCAGGCTACGTTATTGGGATGGTGAATGCCTGCACGGATGTCCCGCAGCACTATTTCAGAATTTCGGAGCGCGCACACGATAAAGGTGGCTGTTACTGTTGCAATCTTTGCATCCGGTTCGTGTCAGAGTCGGTCTTACGTGCTTGGCACGAACTTCCTGCTGCGGATCAGAAGTCAGTACCAATTTTCAGCCGCTATGTGGATGTTCCAGGAAAAACGCCCCAGGAGGCGCAGCAGCGCGCTGCCCGCATACTGCGAACAATTTACAAAGCGGGACCTGAGTATTTAGACGCAAGTGCCTATGGTCGCATAGTACGCGGGCTTCGTCAGGCATCAATTGGGGTGCTCGACGGATGGCCAGTCTTGGTAATGCCAGATGGGTACGAAGGAGAGTCAAGAGCGCTGAGCCAGACTCGACATTCGTCCTCCATCCAGAGAATGCCAAAAACATTTAAGACATGGATCGAGATGGGAGAGGACGACATCAACAGTGATGCTGCCGTGGATGGGCATTTTGAGGGTTAGTAGGGGCGGCATGTGGATGCCTGACTACGAAGAGTAAAGAGGGAAGACATGCATTGTACGTTCCGAAATGAGTTCTGTAATCCGTACTGGGGAAGAAGCCGTTGTTTTTCTGTACTGAACATTGTACTCTCATGCAACTGGCTGCAGGGCGTCTATCCACCAAGAAGGTTAGGGCAATGAAGAGGGCCCAGGATAGAGCAGCGTTGAAGCCACCAGTAACATGTAAGTCGACGGCCTGGTCCTGGTAGATACATAGCTCTGTGTATGCTCTTTAGCAGAATTGTCTGGGGTACTAACTAGGGCTGAAGTAGGCAACATGCACGGCTAACATTGATTTTACCTTGCCGTAATGTGCTCGTGCAGGGAACGTAGTTGGATCTGTGGATGTCGGAGGGCTGCAGGCAAGGCTGGAGGAAGGTGGCAATTTGTTGATTCAAGGGTGTGCCGGTTCCGGGAAGTCAACATTTGCACGTCGTGGCTTGCTGCGTACCTTGCAGGCTATCCACGGTGAGGACTGTGAGGAAAGTGGGAAGGTCGTTTTTTGCGGCGTGTCTGGGATGAGTGCGTTGAATGTGAATGGGCGTACGCTTCAAAGCGTGGCAGGGGTTGGGTATGGAAATGCGACTGCGCTTCAGATTTGGACAAAATTGCGTGCGTCTGGACAGGCACGGTTGAGGGAGGCAGTAGGCCCCATCATGACGATCGTTCTTGATGAAGCTGCAATGTCGTCCGGAAGGCTGTTTCAGCTTGAGAGCGACTTGATAGCCAGAGCTCGTGGGCGGCTGGATGAGCCCTTTGGCGGAATCCAGATAATTCTGCTAATGGACGGCTTTCAGTTGGGGCCCGTGCGGGAATTAATGGCCACTGGTGTACGTAGGTTAGCAGGTCTAATTTGGACCGCTGACTGCTGGGTAGATTTGGCGTTTACACATGTTCTCATGCCGGACTTCAGCCATAGGCACGCACACGACAACATTTTTTTCTTAGAGCTTCAACGGCTGGCAACGCGCCGACGCGGCACTGCGATGCCCGCATCGTGGATGACATTGCTAAGGGATGCATGGACTGGCACAGGAACCCGGCATGGGAAGGGGGTATTACTAACTGGGCATAAGGCTACAGCTGCAAGTGCGAACCTTGCAGCACTGGAGGCCTTGGGAGGAACCGAAAATGTATACAAGGGTGTGGATGGGGTCACCTGTTCGTTTCCTGGGATGTTGGCCACGGGAGGGGTCGGAGAGGACAGTGCACTTGGGCTACCACAGCTACATTTGCGCCGTGGTGCGTTGGTGATTGCATCTAAGCCCATTGGGAGTGTGCCAACAGGAAGTCGGGGGAAAGTATGTCGTTTCGTTGAGGACAGGTTGGATGGTTCCATGGAGTGGCGTCGAGATGAGCGGTGGAAGAAAATGGGTGCAGGAGTTCTGGAAGAGGTCATGGGGAAATGCAAGGTCGATTATTTGTGGCCAGTTGTTTTGTTTACTGTGGGTGGAGAGGAGAGAGAAGTAGTCTGTAAGCCTACCATGTATTGCATGGAGGCTATTACAGGTGAACTGCTTGACAATCGCCTCCAATTGCCATTGATGCTGGGGTATGCCTTGACTGTGCATCGTGCACAGAGCTTGACTTTGGATGATGCGGTGGTGTGCATGGACGAGTACTGGGAGCCCGGGCATTTGTATACTGCCATGTCACGCGTACGGGGGGTTATGGACCTGGTCATTAGGGGTGTTGAAATAAAGCAGTGGGAGAAGAAAGGCGGGTTTGCAAATGATCTAGTGATTAATTACATGTCAATGCAGCAGTGGCTGCGGCTTGATTTGGAGCACGGCAACGAAGAGGATTTAATATTGAAGAAAAGTAGGCGGAAAATCCAGTCCAGAGGAGACAGGGGAGAGAGTAGGAAGTGTCAATGGGCTGGAGCAAAGAATGATGTCGCAAATGCATGACAGCTAGAGAAGAGCCAGGAGGCATGTGGTGGCAATTGCGGCATATATAAGAGATTCTGCGAAGCGCACCTGTGCCTGGCCGGTAGCGATGAGGCTTCTTAACGCCCCCGGTGGCCGGGGTCTTACGAGCGGCCTTGGTGGCCAGCTGCTTACGGGGCGCCTTGCCGCCGGTAGACTTGCGAGCAGTTTGCTTAGTGCGAGCCATTTTTTGAAGAGGGTATAATGGAGGTATTAGAAGTAAGAGCGAGCGAAGTGACTATTCTCAGGAGCCAGAGTTATTTTTGTAGGGCGCGAAAAGCCGTTGTACAGCGGTGGTTGCCCCACCGACCCAAATGCCCGGCGAGCATTGCAAGCGAGCTCAAAGGCTACGATAAAAGCAGGCTCGTAATCATCGTGGAGGTCACGATTTCCTTGTTTGTCAACGACTTCTTCGTTCTGCTCTCTCGCTTTAGGTTTACATTCAAACAACATGTCTGGTCGCGGCAAGGGTGGCAAGGGCCTTGGCAAGGGCGGCGCCAAGCGCCACCGCAAGGTGCTTCGTGATAACATTCAGGGCATTACAAAGCCCGCTATTCGCCGTCTGGCTCGCCGTGGCGGTGTGAAGCGTATCAGCGGCCTCATCTACGAGGAGACTCGAACCGTGCTCAAGACCTTCCTGGAGAACGTCATCCGCGACTCGGTGACCTACACCGAGCACGCTCGCCGCAAGACTGTTACTGCCATGGACGTGGTGTACGCGCTCAAGCGCCAGGGCCGCACCCTGTACGGCTTCGGAGGCTAATTACCCAACCCAGTCCTGCTGATCAAAACCCGGTGTTTTTCAACACCACCTAGTATTATCCTTTTGGGATGGCATCTTCCACTCCAACAACGAATCTTGTAAGGGACCAGCTCTTCTTGCCGCTCGACTTCAGACCTAGCAACTGACACATGGTTAAGACAGATTAACCAGCTACCGCCTTGACATTTCGGCCGAGCTCATCACCAACGCAACCTATCATCGGGCGCCTCGGCAGGTGTGAGCCGGACTGTCGTACAATTCGCGCCCCAGCCCGACGTGCCACGTGACGGAGAGCTCTCCACCTGTCGCCTCCTGCCCGTCCGCCAGCTGCTCCGGCGGGGTGTCGAGCATTTCGGCGGGTTGGTACAGCTACAGCGCCGAGGGGATGATGCTGGCTGTTTGCTGGGGGAGCAGCCTGGAAGTGATGGCGGGGCGGGAAGCAACGGAGGGGTTACAGAAAAACAGCAACACGGGAGGGAGGGGTCGCCGGCAGGTTCATGCAAGTTGTGAGCCGCGTTGAAAGGCTGGATTGGAGGGCCCTTCCCAGACGTGCTTTGGTGTGCTAGTGAAGGAGGTCTGTGCCACCTTGCCTCCTCTGTGTGCAAGTGTCAAATCTTATGCATTGGCTGCACGCCTCCCATGTTCCCGATTGCCATCGGGGCCCCCTGTGCCTTGGTGTTAGGCTGTCGTGATGGCAGTTTGCCGTAGCGCCCGGCTGCACGAGCAAGCAGTGGTGCAATGCGGCACACTGTGCCCTTACCGGCTGTGCCGCGGCTTTGATGCGACAGACACCGGCGTCATTGGCATTTTTGTTTTGGACGTTGGCAAGACTATGTGCTGAATAGTCTTATGCATAGGTGCTGAGGCAGGAGGCAATGCAAGGCCGCCCGAGGAACGTTTTTTACCGATGCATACGATAAGTCCATGCCGAAGCCGACGAACTATTTGAACAAAGAGCCAGGTTCCAAATGTGTTTCTTGGTGTAGGGCCCTTGCATGGAATCATCAAAATGCAAAATGTCATTGCACGAAGCTTTGCATATTTGCAACATGCGCATGGATTTTTGGATGGTAATGGTATAGGCACTATAAGCTGCGCAGCTCAGGAGACCCACAGATGCAGCAGGTTCGTAAATTGCCTCCCTCTTCTGTCGGTATGGTTATGAGTAAAGCCCTTCGTTTGTTCCATGTTTCACACTGAAACCCAAGCTTATCATAATACCTGTATTGTAATGATTCACCTGGCCTAGGAAACACTGGGTATCTGGCTCAACCGCTGCTGCGATAACGCCAAGGTACAGGGTCTTGCATTCCCAAGGAAGACATAATTCGCAGGGCATTCTATCGACAGGCAGTGTCGCCATCTTGGTTGTCCCTCTTCAAGCTATCTTAAAGATGATTCACGGTTTCAACCGCGCCCGCAAAACATGAACCATACGCTTCCACCGCAAGCAGTTCCTCCCCGACAATATTGATATTGCACTACCAGGCCTTGGCGCCATAGGAATATAAGTTTGGTTCGACTACGCCCGCCTCGAAACGCCTGTTCACAGTGCCTCGGCTCGTACCACAGATCCCTTCCGATACCTCAAGGACATATATATGTGGAAGCCATCGCACACAGTGACATTCGTATATTAACTTAACTCCTCCAAGCATACATGATGGCTCGCACAAGCCCGGCGGTCCTTGCCGTCCTCGTCCTTGCGGTCGCGGTCGCGGCCAAGGGGAACTACGACCGGAAGGCGCCCTTGGGGTCATATGTTGCGACGGCATCTATTGGCCCTGTAAACAAGGTGCGGCTTTGCGGCAGGGTGACGCGTATTTTGTGCCCGAACATGCGTGTTGCCTCGTCCGTCTTGGTAGGCCGAAAGTTCGCGAAAGGCGCCAGGAGACCTCACGCGCAATGCGCATGAAACAATTGTGCTTCTTCGAAGATGTCTTCTGCTTCCGCTAATGGAGTGAGGTCCAGCTGCATGCGTCCAGCTGTCGTGCACCGAAGCACCGCGACGTGTGATGAACTGCTTTGGGGTGGCACCCGCCTGCCTTGTACATTGCTTATGCATACTCTCGTCAATGCGCGCAGAACATCACCGGCAAGGGCCGGGCCCTCCTCATCATTCCTCCCACTGGCGACGCCAGCGTAGCCGTCACCCTTATGGGCTCGCTGGAAAACGTGACCATGGCCCACATCCACTGGGTGAGTGAGCGATCGGCTGTAGCCTCCTCGGGGGGGATGCAGGGACAGTCATCGGAAACGGCCAACTGGCCCAACTCAGCCCAGCTGGCATGTTGGCAAAACTACCAGAAACACGGCTTACCGACCAAACCGCTACCATGTACGGCCGCATCATCACCTACCAACCATGACCTGGATGCCTGGTTGCGTCGTTGCCTCGTTTGCCTCGGCTCCGGCGTCCACTCGCAGCCAGCTCCCGTACCCCAGCGTCCACGTAATAGCACCTAGCTGCACCCACCACACACGCCGTCCTCATCATGCGCCGCGTACTTCATTCCCCTCTCCTGCTTCCGCAATCGACCACAGGCCAATGCCACCGCCGGCAACCCCATCGTCTTGGACCTGATGCCTCGCCTCAGCACCGCCAAGCCCGTGCTCCTCGACCCCCCGGTGTCGTACAAGGGCTCTTTCACCTTCACCTCCATCTTCAGCGAGGCCAACCTGTCTAAGTTCCTAAGCGGCCAGATGAGCCTCGACAAGTTCATTGCCTTTCTGAAGGCCGGTGTGCTGTATGTCAACGTCCACACCACGGCCTACCCGGGTG
Source organism: Yamagishiella unicocca (assembly GCA_003116995.1). Lineage (NCBI taxonomy): Eukaryota > Viridiplantae > Chlorophyta > Chlorophyceae > Chlamydomonadales > Volvocaceae > Yamagishiella > Yamagishiella unicocca. The sequence continues at coordinate 206,332 of BDSL01000137.1, read as the reverse complement.
GTGCGGTTCAGGGCACACTGGTCTGCAAGGGAGATTGCAAGGCCCATCGTTGATGGGCTGGAATGATGCAAAAATGATTGCCGCCGGTCATCCAATGGAGATCAAACGTCACGCAGGCCTTATCCCGCAGATTTCGACGCGCGATGAATTGCTTGATGGACTTCAGGACGTGACGAGCCGGAGACGTGAGACCCGCCCCTTTACGTGTGATCTAGCGGGTTGTCTGGTGCGTGTTGTGCCGCGGTGCTTGCCGTGCAAATTCGCATACGTACTGAAGAGCACCGTGCGTCGCAGTCGGTACAGTACGTAAGCAGGGTGCTCATCGACGAGCACACCGCAGCCACGGCTGCTGTACACTGGAAAGGTGTTGCGGGATGCAGCAGCACGCAGCAATGCAGGCCCACTGGATTTGCCGACGGGGTGTTAGTTTGGGTCGATGTGCGCCGGAATCCGATTGTGCTGGTCGTACTTGACAGTTGCTGGTGTCAGTGTGATACTAACCGTTGTTATGTTTCCCTCCGCGGCGCATGGTAATAAAGCCCTTCAAGTCCCTTGAGCACGTGCCAATTGTGCCCTGTGCAAGGGTTTTTCCTGCATCTGGAAATATGGCTGCCTTGATGCTGGGTAAGCACTAACGCGTTTGCTGGCTGGCTGCGAAGCGGTGGCTGATGTTCTCATTCGGAGCCGGCAGCATTAACAGCAGTTCCGCGGGCCTCAAGGTCACGTTGGATGCTTTGCTTTTCGGAATTTTCACTTCCTAGCGTTTTTTGTGGTCATCGACTGCCTGTGCGTACTCGCAGTATGACTAGGAGACTAGGCGCGGCGGCGAACATGTCCTTTGTCCACCGCTCGATACGTACGTTGTACCGCGCCCTGGAACGCACCTGGTTTACTGCGCTTGGCACATGCTCTTGCGTCCGTTTCGGTGGTTACATGCGCTCTCGTCCTGTGTCATGCCTCCACTCCGGTGCATGGATGGATTATATCTATTTGCCCATTTGGGGTTTCAATATATCGTTGGAAACATGTATGATGACCAATTTTCAAGCCGGCGCGTTCCCGGAGCTTGCCCTAGCTTGCGCAGTCGGGTTACCCGCTGGTTACCTGGTTTCGGTCAGCTACAGGCTGAGTCCTGTATGTACGGTCCTGTAGCTTACTGCGGTGGCCTCCTTCATACATTTTTCATCCACGCAGCTGCTGTAACCTCTCACGCCACTGGTTTCTTATAATGCCGAGTGGTTGTTGTTGTAACGGTTACAGTGGGTTCCAGACCAAGAGGTAGAACCATCGGGCGCATCGCCTGACACTGAAAGAGTTGTTGTTATGGTTACAGTGGGCTCCAGACCTTAAAAGGTAGAGCCATCGGGCACATCGCCTGACACTGAAAGAGACAAGGACAGCAAGGAAAACCGACGGTTCCGAAAGACAAACCACCCAGAGCCTCACAACCGAGAGCCCAGAGGAAACAGCAAGCACCAATACACAGGGGGAGGTTGCGCTGATGGCTCCCCGAGTGGTGTGACAGGTGGCTGGAAGACAGCCGCTTCGTAGCGCTGCGGCTGCGGCGTGGGCCATGCAAGTGTAGCATGTAATAATGGGCATAGTCGCCAGGGTACAATAGCGTTGGTAATGTACGATCGTCGCCACTCGCACCCTGTCGTACAAGCAGAGAGTTGAGACCGTTTGGGGCCTCAGTTGACTTCAGATGGCTACAATAATCTAGCCGGGTTAAGTAGTACGTTTCATCAACTTGCAGGGCGTAAGTATTGCTCAGATAAGTGTGCCGCGTGCCGCGCGGGGTGCCGTCGGGGCCACCCACCTGGTCCTCCGTGTGGTTGGTGGCCGCTTGCGTTGCGCTGGCTGAGCCCTGGCTGCCATGGGGCCTGAGCGGCTCCTGCCTGAAGCTCTTCGTGGGCCGCTTGCCGCCTGTTTGGTGCCTCCTGGCCCCGGGGCTGGTTTTGTTTTTCCTCCTGCGCGGTTTGCTCCGCCTAGCCACTTCTGTCGTCTGCGACAGTCATGGTGGCGCGCCTGGGGCGGGCGCCATCTGGCCGGCTTTGCGTTTTCCCGTCCTCTTGGCCTTGGTTTGTTGTTTTGCGATTGCCCATCGTGCTGAAATTCCTTCTGCTGTCCGGCCTTTCGAGTGGGTCGTTTTTCGCGTGTGGGTGCTGCCCTGGGCCGCCGGGGCGGGATTTCAGTCCCCGGCCCCTTGGTCCGGGCTGCCCGTTTTCCCTGTGGTGGGCCTTGGGGTGTGATAGAGTCCCCGCGCACTATTACCTTCTCTGCTTACTCGGTTGATCTGTGGCGAGCAAGCGGCGGGCGGTACATACGTGTACCAGCGACCAAAGCCGGCATACATTTATTTCACCGCAAATGACGGCAAGCACAGGGCCCCCTGCAAACCCTATCAAACGGCCTGATGCGGCACCGGGCACATTACAGGAACGTTCTTTGCGGACATACACACTTTGTTAATTACGACAAGTCGTGTGCTTGCGGTGCCGGCGTTGCCAGGTTGAGCGTTACCCGGCAGCTCAACGTGGGCTGCAGCTTTGCGACACCTGCTAGGCAGGCCAATGTAATATGGACAAGCGGCCAGGCACAGCCAGGCATCGCGCTGTATCGCCTGGGACAAGGGAACATGCGGCTGTGCGCCAAATGGCTAGAAAGGTACCATTCGCTTGTATGAAGCGAAACCCCACTGTGTTATCGCGTACACATCCGTGAAGCTGGCCGGATCTCGTTTCTGTGCCGTGGCTTTCGGAGTCACATTTGGGAAAGTGTGAGCTGATGACGGACGAGGTGTCAATATGAGCGCTACGTTATGCAAATGAAGTATACTAACTGACAGCTACTCTCATGACCCCCAAGAGTGGGTTCTCAGGTTTATGGAGCTCTGGTTTCGGGGAGCCTGTGAGTTGCGTGCCGACAAGACCTTTGTGAAAAGCCCACGCGGCGTTCGGGACCGTCTCAGATTACCGTATTATGAACAATAACAAGCATCCAGCGACGCGTTTCGCGGTTTCCACTATGATGACTGCCGTCCTACTGCCGTACATGTGCCATGTTGGTTGGGGCGCGCGGGGGACCACAGCCGAGGTGCCAAGGCTGTGTTAAACAATGTCGCCTAATAGCTGCCTGCACACACCTCAGTACCCCGCGATTCTTGATTTCCCGTGTTGCGCTGTACAACGTGAGCATGAGTAATGAACGACGTACAAAGTGTGTACTAATGGCAAGCCCCAGCGAGCCAGGTTCAAGACGTCTCACGATATGTAAAAATGATTTCCAATCTTTGAAGTTTTGATACCTGGCTCGCCCAGAAGGACTGCTGTTACGTCGAATCCGTGTACGGCGGTCGCACTTCGCATTAACGCCGGGCGTTGGGTGTATAAATAGTGGGCCAATGCTGCTGTCAGCGCGTATAAAAGATACTACCTCAATACGCCATCTCGAGGAATGGTCAGCCGCACATGCTTTGTTTCCGTCGCCATCGCCATGATGGTGGCGGTGGTCGCGGCCACCAAGGCAGCACCACCAGGACCCGTTCCGCCGCTCAAGGCAATGGCAATGCTGAAACCAGTCAACTCGGTGCGTTTTGGTGATGGGAAGCCCCTGGTGGCTTTTGCTCGAGCCCTGGCCCCGAGTTAGCAGTCCAGCCATACGTCACACTTACGTGCTCGAACTGTGCGGCTGCTCGGTTATTATGAGGCCAGCGCAGCTCCGCTCGCCCCAACTCGCGGCGTTTTACGACGCACCACGTTGCTTTCTCGCAGTATTCCTCGCAGTATTCAGTGAGCTTTCGCTTGCTTGTCGCAGATTCTGCATAACCTTTTGCTTGTCCATTTGTCGACAACGGTGCATAGCGCACCGGCGTACGTGCTGGTATCTGTCGCACCGGAGCTTCTTACTGAATCCGCAACGAACTGCTTGCCCTCTTTTGCCGGCTACAGACGCTAACCCCCACGGCTAAGGGGATGGCCACCCTGGTCGTACCTTACGGCGAGTACAATTCCAGCACCATCAAGGTCGTCCTGAAGGGCGCGCTGCAGGACATCCTCATGTCGCACATCCACATGGTGAGTGCCGTAACTTTTAGGTGGCAGGACCGAGCTCCGGGGCTAGCAAGCATCGTCAACGACATACTCAGCTGGCAAGGGGCCCGTTATTTGGGAAGCGTGAGGGGGCCGTCCCACACAGCTCGATCCGTGGCTGCTGGGAAGGAGATCGGCGATGATTTCAGAGGACCACTTTGCCTTGCCTTCGAGCGGTGTGTGCTCACGATGCCAATCCCTTGCCGTACAGCGTCTGATACAATCGCAATCATATTGCACCATTTCCCGGCGGATCGCCTTGCCCGCCAGCCCTGAACACAGTCCCGGTACACACACACACGCTCAGCATTTATAAAACACACACGCTCAGCGCAGCATCTATAAAACACACAGCACTCACTCAGCATTTTTAAACACACACACACACACCTCCCTCACGGATTTCCTCTTAACCCCCCTCACGGGCTACCTGGCTACGCAACCGCAGTACAACGCGTCCACTGGCAACCCCATCGTCGTCGACCTGCTGCCTCGCCTCAACAGCACCGAGGTGAAGTTCCTGGACCCCCCGCTGTCGTACAAGGGCAGCCTGACCTTCACCACCACGTTTGATGTCCGTCAGCTGGATTCCTGGAGCAAGGGGATGACCCCCACTAAGTTCTTTGCCCTGCTCAAGGCCGGCATGCTGTACGTCAATGTCCACACCAAGACCCAGCTGGGCGGCGCGGTTCAGGGCACCCTGGTTTGCTCTGGAAAGTGCTCGTTCCCGTGATCAGCAGCTCGCGCTAGCTCATTCCGCTCGCCTCCACAGATGAGGCCCCGGCAGGGGGGGACGCCGAGCCTGATGTAGTATGTTGTATGTACTTGTTACCATGCAGTGTGCTGTACGCAGGACGAGTATTGCTGCGCGCGCGTGCGTATGCGTGCCGTGAGGTGCGGGCGCCAGGAGCGACACGCCCCCGGGCCGCATGGCGACATGCTACGTCGTTCACAGGGCATGTATTTGGTACAACGCAAATAGTTGTTCCTCGTCGAAGGCTGTGTAAACAGCCGCCGTACGTGCTGTCGACCGTCGGTTTCGTGGGTTCTTGTGCCTGTGTGGCGGGATGCTGACCCCGTGTACGTTTAGTAGGACGTGTGAAGCGCAAAGGAGAACAGACAGAGGAGCGATATGCGCCGAATGGAAAGCTCAACGCTTTTGTTGATAAAGTGGTTTTGTGGCGGGGGTAAAGGAAGTGTCTAGGCGCGTCCACCAGCGTCAGCCAGCCGAACTTATAAGGTGGGCCAGCGGTATTACTCTGATCATGTTTTGGATCCGGAAGGAGGTCAGGAATGACGTGCTTACTGCTTAGGGCACACTGCGTGTAGTGCGCCCTAACGGTCATTCTACACTGCGAAGTGCTTGGCTTCTCATGCTCCCGAACCCTTGATGTTGTCTGCTGTGCCTGTACCTGAGCATGGCGGCGGCCGACGACTTGTAAGCCCGATAGTAGCAGTGCTGAATTTGTTGCTGTGGATTGCAGACCAGAAGGTGGAGTCATCGGGCACATCGCCTGATGACACTAGTTGTTGTAATTGTTGCAGTGGGCTCCAGACCTTAAAAGGTAGAGCCATCGGGCGCATCGCCTGACACTAGTGTTCGTCCCGACCGTCCGGCTGAACCGACGGTTCCGCCGGGCCCGTGCTCCCGCCAGGCACGTTTGGTTACGATGGGAGGTCGCCATCAGGCCCACCGATCAGGCCAATCACCAGCTGTGGGTACACCGCAAAGGTGTAGATTCCGGTACATCCGAAAAAGGAACACATCACTTCGCACGGTAATCATTACAGAAAATGAACATCGGTATGTTTGCACACTCTGCGCACTTGCCTAACTGGCCGGCATGGGTGACCAGCCTCCAGCGCCCACACCGCGCTAGCTATGCGCCGAAGCGGCCACGATGTGATTTTCTTCCATGAGCCTCCCCCATGCACGTCGGCGGCTGGCCCGTTCTAAAGCTCCCGCCACAGCTCTTCCCACGATGCCCCGTTTCCGTTCCCAGCACAACATTTTCCAACTGTTATCAACGGGCAATGCTAACGCTCTGACGTGCGAACTACCTAAAAACCGTGACGGATGAGAGAGCTTTTGAACGGGCAAAACTTGATCCTGGCAGCTTTGGGCTGAAACTTAATCCCCTGGTTGCAGGGAGGTGACACCCTGACGGGCTGAGAGCTTGGAGCCTGCGTGCGATCATGACGGACTACTCGCGGACAGATCCCCCGATGACAGACCCTGACGGACCCTGACAGCTTGGGTTATTAAGAATACGACAGTTGTGGCAAGTTGTGCAGGGCTTTGATTTTTTGGGTTAACTTTACAAGTCGTAGCTTGCTTAGCAGGGTCACGGCAACTTGAGTCTAGTTGACGCGCAGCCCACCGTCCAAAGCTGACAGTCAGACTCCCGATCTCTGAGCCCTTCTGAGCTCAGCTGAGCCCGCCGTCACCCGCCGGAGGAACCAGCCGATCACTTGACACATTCTTCTGCTGAGTAGCAATTATTTAGCGGAGATGTCATACTCGTACCCACTGGAACCATCCGGAACTGCGCGCGATCCTTGGATCGTATGTGGGCGAGTACACAGCCCAGTATTACTAACTCGAGTTACATGGGTTGTCCCTGAACTCATCCTGGATGCTAACAAACACCGAGTGATATTGCCACTAGAGAGTCTTATAGTTAGTAAAAAATCCGATCAAGTTGAGCCAAGCAAACCTTCTTGGAGCCAACTCCCGCGCAGTTTCCTTGTAGCTTCTATCTTTCCACCAGGACGCCAAACGGCGTCCATCATTCTTAACGGCAAGGCCATATCTTCGGGGAGGCCCGGGTTATTCGGGGGTTGCCCGTTGTAAGGAGATGTGTCATTTCGATGCGCCGTGTGCGGGTGCGGTATCACTTTCCATGAAGCCAAGTTATACTGCAAAAGTTTATGAAATGCCCTACCTGAGAAGCTGCACGTTTCCCGACAACTGTTGTGCTACAGTACGGCTACTTTGCAGCAGCATTTGATTTCTACTTAACCGGACACTGCGCACAGGCTTTTCCACGTACCTATTCCTCTAGCATTCGCAATGACGGATCGACCATTCCTGACATGCCTTCTGACAATCGTCGTCTTGGCTGCCGGCGTCGCGGCCAAAAAGACTGACTGGCCGTCCGCGCCCATTGGGTCAGTCATGGCATGGGCAAAGCTTACGTCGCCTGACAAGGTGCGATAGTCGAGCGCGATTTACGGGATGGCTTGCTTTCGGATATCCTCCGAAGAGCAACCTCGCGGTTTAACAATTCCACGTATTACTTGCTAAGCTCTGCTGCATTGCCATTTTTTTGCATCGTTGATCGACTTGTCCGCGATGCAGCGCTGCTCGCGCAGTTTTGTTTAAACCTGACTCGCTTCCCTTCTAACCCTTTTGCCCCGGCAGACCTCGACCGGCAAGGGCATCGTCTATTTTATCTGGCCTCGTTCAGATAAGGGCGCTGGCAAAGTCGTCGTCAACCTTAGCGGCGAAATGGTGAATGTCACCATGGCACACATCCATGAGGTGCGCTTGAGCGTATCGATTTCCTTCGCTTTCAAGCCACCTTGACGAACGACAGTGATTGGCATTCACCAAGAGGCCGGAGTACCACTGATGGTGCACCGTTGTTTCCTGACACTCCACCACTGGGCCCCCTCTATCCTTTCCCCCACTCCTCCTGCAGTCCAACGCAACCGCCGGTAACCCCATCCGATTGGACCTGCTGCCGCGCGTTCTGGGCACGAAGCCCGCCCTGCTGGACCCGCCGGTGTCCTACAAGGGCGCCTTCAGCTTCACCACACCTTTCACCAACGAGCGCTTGGCCGAGTGGGACAGCGCCAATGCCAGCTACCACTTTTTGCAGTTGTTGGAAAAGGGCCTGCTGTACGTCAACGTCCACACCACGGCCAAGCCTGCTGGCGAGGTCAAGGGCAAGCTAATGTGCAAGGCGCCCTGCATATGGGCGCTGTGCGCCGCAAGCCCCAATCACCCCTGCTAGCTCAGCGTTCAGGTGCCAGCTCATGTAAACTCCAATCGCTAAGGGTCGGGCTGGTGATGGTTGTTCGTAGAACAGGGTGAAGCTCCAGTTCAAGGCTGCCAAGCGTTGTGGTTCTGATGTAAGATATGCTTTTATTTTGAAATTTGAGGAAGGGTCTGGGCCTGTGTGCATGTTTTAAAGCTGACCTAACAGGGCATTGCTTAACGCGCCGCCATGCCTCACGCGGTGGAGGCTCCTGCGATTTTTGCGTTCACCATCCAAAGACGCCATAATCATTGCATAGATAACAATGTCGCATGCGCCACTGGCGCAGCCAGCACCGTCAGGGCCTTTGTCAGCTGATGGCATAGCAGGGCCGCTACAAGTGAGGCCGGCGCGATGCACGGTGTCGTGCGTCGAACCTCCTCGACGCCAAATCCGCGTTCGGGAAATAAACTGGTGCTGCGGGTACTGCTCCCGCCGTTTCACCCTGCATTCAGGACAGGCGCTGGCTCCCTGTTATACAAGCAGGACGTTGATCTTGGTTGGAACCATCGTCTAGATTCGTTTTTAATTGTGTTTAGGGTCGTAGCAGGCAGGTGCATTCCTTAGAATGTGGGTCCGGGTTCAGCGCGCGAATGAACCCTAAAGTAATGCAATGCGATGTGTTTATTGAATAATATGTGCAGCAGGATGACATGGCCAATAACTAACACGTGGCACTTGCTTGTGTCGGTCGAGTGGTGCTGGACCCGAACGTGGCCCTGGTGGAAACGGGCGTGGAAATTGGAAATTGAAAACCGTACGAGGATGCGGTATCGTTGCAGGCTCCAACTCTCTTTTCATCGTGGTGGTTGTAACGGTTACAGTGGGTTCCAGATCTGGTACTGTAACGTACTCCGGTTGGATTGCGGTGTGGTAGCCCTGCGGCCTCGCTGCAACGGGGTCTCGTTGGGTCCCTGAAACGGTACCCAGGCTCGCTGTTCACCCGATAATGATAATGAGGGGTTACGGTGTCCGCAAGCCCGGGCAAGACCAGGACAGGAGGGGGGGCCCATCCAGAGACCTCATCGTACCAGATGCCAGAGCTAGCGTGCGCTAGAGAAGCCAGGAGACGCCCCCGATTGCTGTTTTTGTTTAGTTTTTCGACAGCGGCGTGCGGCGGCGGTCGCTGCGGTTGCAGCAGCAGCGGCAGCAGCCGGTCCGGTTCTCTGGTAGCAGCACCCCGCACCGGTTGTTGTGTCTAGACGGGTACGGCGGTTCGCGTGGGCTGGGCCGCGCGGTCGGCCCGTCTGTCAATTGGGTTCGAGCGACTAAGACACCCGGGACGTCCAACGCAACCCGACCAAGGTTGGCGGTAGGGTCATGTAGGCTGCAACTCTGGTCTGCGGACGGAACCTGGGGACTACGTTGTAGCTACACTACTACAGTAGCTTAAACGGGTCCCAAACTACCTCATAGGATTTGCTTGCGCCCATCTGTCCATGGCCTGGGGCCGAACCGGGGAACTACAACTTGTAGAGTAATTACTGCTGTAGTTGAAGGAGTAGGGTAAGTCGGGACCCGTGGTTTTAAGGTACGGGATGCTGGGGCGGGCGCCCCAGGCGGCGGCAAAAGGCGACTATAATTACAAGTTCCGGTGGGTAATGGGCTGAAGGCAGAATGTACGAACGAAGCTACGAGTTCAAGTGATGGATGACCCGGCCATATCCGGTGACGGGGTGAAGAGGGCGGAACCACGAAGAGGTTCCGTCAACAGACGTGAACTGAGCCTTAACGAGTGGGAGGAACTGAGCCTGACTGAGGACAAGCGCGCGTGAGATGAGCACGGACGTGGCTGGAGGGCTGGGTAGCTAGAGGTGAGGATCTTTGTGGCGAGGAAAGTAGGGGAAAGGGACGCGCCTGCGGCATGGCACGGGTAGACGAGCGCCGTACAGCGTCGCTACAAGCGTCAGGTATCGTTACAACCTAACATTTGTCGAAGTATCAGGCGATGTGCACAGATAAAGAGATGGGCAATCCCATTCAACGACGATGTCAATGACACCGGTAGCTGACGGTAGCACATAACAAGCGACATAACTTCACAACTTCAAAATCTCGCACATTTAGAATTGTTAAGGCGTAGTGCATGAGGAGTTGGGATGGGCGTAACTGGGACGGTGTCCGTCACCCTTCAATTCATTGCTGGTCCCAGGCATGTTACGGTCCTGCCTTCTAGCTGCACGGTGAGTGTTATTGTGACACATCTCGACATGAGTACAGCTCAATTTGCATTAACATAGCCGACACCTCTCGAAGGTTGAGGCCATCGTGCAGCAAGCGGAGCAGGCCTTTGGCTCCCTCACATCTGGTGGCTTGAAGGTGGTACTGCGGGGTGTTGCTCTTCCTGTGGATAAACCGCATCAGCTCGTGGCGCTGAAGGATGGAGGTCAGTGCTTAGCGTGGATACCCCCCCCCCTACTCGCTTCCGATGGCCGCTGCCCCACACGGGCCACTTGTGTGCACAAACAGACCCCCTCTTCCGCAACGCACGCATCACTGCCTCTATCCCAACCCACAAACTTCTCAACCGCGTCGCGGCAGCGACGCAGCAAGACGGGAGGGTAACATTGGATCATGGGCGCAGGCACACACCCGATTTCAACAACATACTGTGTAACCCCGGCCCTGCACAATCCATCCCAGGCACAAGGCTCCCGTCGCCTTGATGCCAACCTCCCGCCCCTCTCGGACATCTGTCCATGTGCGCGCCCAAAAGCTTCCCCGTTCCTGTCGATTTTAGCCACCCGAAAGCAGTGAGAAGAGGAACTTGCCAGCTGCTCCCCGGTCCCCGTTCCCCGTGCTGCTGCCGGTGCATTGGCCCGCGTTTCAGGCGACCCGTACGTCCTCAGCTCCCACCGCACGCCCGAAATTTCCCAAGCGTCATACCCAGAGCATGTGCCTCTCCGGTTTTCCTGTCTTCGTCCACGCTCGGCCTCCCTCGGCGCTGCGCTCGCTAGGTCACCCGGCTGCAGCCCCTGCGACGCCACTGGTCCCACAGCGGCACCCATCCACTCATCTATACACAAAACACACCACCCCCCGCCAACCCCGACCCCACGGGCTTCCTCACCCCACCCCCCCTCACCCCACCCCAACCCCGTACCCAGCCTCACACCTCCCAACCCCCTTTATGCCACTCCAATCCCCACGGGCTTCCTCTCATACCCCGCCGCCAACCCCACGCCGCAGACCACCTGCTCGTCGCGCCGCAGCGCAAGGGGCCCTCGGCAGAGATGGTCGCCAGCGTGACCCGCGGGTCGGCATCGGACCGCGCCCGCGACGCCGATGCTGAGGACGACGACGAGCGCATCGCGCTGCCGCCTGGCGTCCCCAAGTGGGAGGCGGCGGTGGTGGAGCTGCTCCGGACGCGCGCCCATTGCCCGGACTGGGTGCTGGAGTGGGTGGTGCTGGTACGACCCTGGCGCTTCGTGTGCTTCGTCGCGTTCCTTTTCGGCTGCGTGGTGGCCTCGCGGCTGGGCCTGGGGCCAGTGTTCATTCTGTTGTCGCTGATCGCCAGCATCTTCACCAACCTAGGCACCCGCCGTGTCGGGGAGGCGTCCGCCTACTCCATCTTCAACCGCGGGGTGCAGCGGCTGCCGGGCCAGCTGGATGCGGACGAGATAGACCGGCAGATGCGACAGGGGCAGATGGGGTGAGGGTTGGAGGCGGGAGAGGGGGTGAGGGTTGGAGGCGGGAGGGGGGAAGACGGTAAGAGGGGGAGAGGGACAGATGGGGGGAGGGTTGGAGGCGGGAGAGGTATGATAACAAAGATAGGGTGTATCATCGGTGATGCGGGAGGGCGTGTTCGGCCTGATGCCGGCGCCGGCTCGTGCTATGGCTGCCGGGCAACAGCTGCAGCATCAGGGGCTGTAGCATCAAGAGCTGTACGCATCAGGGGCTGTAGCATCAAGAGCTGTACGCATCAGGGGCTGTAGCATCAAGAGCTGTACGCATCAGGGGCTGTAGCATCAGCAGACTGATGCGCGACAGGCGAGGGGATGTGCTGGTGCAGGTTGGCGTGTAGCGTGTAGCGTGTGCGTGCAGGTCGGGACGGAGGATGTGCCATTTTGATGGCCTTGTATGTCCGTAAATACGCATCAGCGAACAAATGACGCTGCACTTTTTGTTGTCTCAGATGGTCCCTTTGGCTCCTGCTGGTTGTCCCTACCACGTTCGTTGTGCGTGGAACGGGGTGGGGCCGGGGCGGGGCGGGACGGCTTGGGGGGCTTCTCTTGTGTGGGTGGCGAGGAGGCCGTTCCACGAAGCAGGTAGTAGTAGCTGCTATAGTGGGCCCCAGACCATGTGGTAGAGCCATCGGGCGCATCGCCTTGTGTGTGAGCGTTGCACACCTAAGGGGGCATGACGCAGCTCGTCGAGTGTTACATACCTACCCTGTGCCCGGACAGGAAAGACCGCCGAAGCACTCTAGCCCAACCTGGTGTGGGGAGAGAGGGGCGTGAGGGGCCTCTGTCCTCTCTGTTCAACGCGGACCTTTTGAAAGCTCTGGCCATACAGTGTACAAGTAGGCTGTAAGAAGGTCCGTAAAGTTCCGCCACAGTAGCTTGGCGGGCAGCAGCCCACCAGCTGCTTTCCTTGTCGTGCTTGCGGCAGGGGGGCGCCCTTCCCTACGTGAATGGAGGCGCCGGTACTCGTGCAAAGACAAACCGCAAAAACACCCCCGTTTTAAAACGTCTATCATGCACGGCGCTAGCCTTGTTCATGCCGACTGTCGGTGCCATCTTCGTTGTGCGCCTAGGTGGACAGGCGTGGGGGGAGAGACTCTTCGAGTGGGAGGCGATTTTCCACGTTGGCTGGGTGGGTGCTCCCGTGCTGAGCGCCCATCCTTTCGTGCCTACCCGATCCACCACCCGCTCTGGCGTCACAAATGTTAAGATTTCACCCGCTGTACGGCACCCCCGATCTGCGCCCCGCCCGTGACGCCCTCCGCCGTACTCCACATCTGGTGCCCCACTCCGGTGTCCCCACACATCTCCCATCCCATCCCGCCCGACATCCGAGCCCGGGCTGCTGGGTGGGTGGGTCCGAGGTTTGCTAGCGCCGGCACGTGCCAGGGGATGCTTAGCACCGCCTGCAGCAGCCGCGCAGCCCCACGCGTCCTCCATAGCGGCAACAGGAGCGCGCCGCTCCGCTTCCTTCGCGCCCTCCCCGGCCCCGCGTACCGGGCTCGGCCCGTCTACACGTCCGAGCGTCTGTCTGCCTGTCTGTCTGACTGGCAGGGCGGGCCCCCGCCTTGGTCGCTCCGCCCTCGCTCCGCCCTCGCTCCGCCCCGCCTCCAGCTCCGTCTCCCAGCTGCTGCGGTCTCAAGGTCCACCTCCGGCCGCTGCCCACGACGCTCCGCGTGCCTCCCTCCGGATCCTCCTCCACCCCACCACCACTCCCACACCACCAACACAACGCCTGCCGCCCCGCTGCCAACAAGGGCCTCACCCCCGTCAAGCCACCCAAAACCGGTTCGTCCAACCCCTGACGTGGTGCGCCTCTCCACAACCCCTGAAGTGGCCCACACTCGCTCCCCTCACATCCTCCTCCAGAGCTCTCTCCCCTCCTCTAACCCCCTCCCCCTCACATCCCCGCCCCTCACATCTCCCTCAGATACCCCTCACATTCCCCCCCTCACATCTCCCCGCACTCCTTGATGATGCAGGGCAGCCGCGGCCTGCTGGTCTGTTTGTCCGTGAGCACATTCTCCAGCTTGCGCACGATCAGCAGCCCGTCGTCGATCACCCGCCCGAACACCACGTGCTTGTTGTCCAGCCACTCGGTCTTGGCGCACGTCAGGAAAAACTGGACGTGGGGTCCGAGAGGGGCGCGATAGGAGAGGGCTTTGGTAGGGAGGGAGGCTGAGGGGAAAGGTGGTGAGGGGAGGGGCGGGGTAGGGACGGAGGCTGAGGGGAAAGGTGGTGAGGGGAAGGGCGGGAGGAACCTCCTGGTCGGGTGATGCCGGTCGGGTGGTGAGGGGAAGGGCGGGAGGAACCTCCTGGTCGGGTGATGCCGGTGGGGTAACGTATAGGGTCCCCGTGTCCGGCCTCGGGGCCTCTCGCCGTGTGCCGATACACCCACCTGGCAGCCGTTGCTGTTGGGTCCGCTGTTCGCCTGGGGGGAGTAGCGGGGGTGGTGGTGATGGTGGGCAGGGGAGAAGGAGGGAAGGGAGGGCGGCGGGTTGGGTTGAGGCTCGGGGGGAGAGAGAGAAGCCATCGACACTGGGTAAGGGGCGGGGCTGTGTTGCATAGCTTGCGTAGGTGGTGTGGATACGCAGCAAGTGGCAGCGACGCACGAGAGGCCCAGCACGGCTGAGGCCGGGTAACACCCAGCACGCGTTCCTCTGACCGCACACCCTGCCCGTGCAGTCCTCCGCTGTGTGCTCTGGCGCCCGGGGCATCCGCTTCAATCCAGGATAGCACCTGCCGCTTATCGCCGCCCTCGTGAAGCACCTTGCTTCCGCACCCGACGACCCTATCCGACCCGACCCGGCCCCGGGACCAGCAAAACCCTACATTCCCCGCAGCCCCCGTCGTGAAATCCCCCAAGCCCCGTCCCATTCAAGCATGTAATGGGTTGATAACGAGCGTCCCACACTTTTGCCCGTCGGTATTACTAATCCGTGTGTGCCTAAGCGCCGGCCCACCACCCCACCCTCGTCACGCAACCCACCATGGAGAGCAGCCCTGGCCCCGTGTGCTTGGCGATGAAGTTCTCATCCGGGAAGCGGCTGCCGTAGATGCTGACACAGCCCGTGCCATCACCCTGGGGACCGGGCGAGGGCGGGTGGGTGATCCTATCCCGCCGGCGTGGTGGTGGGAAGGCGGTGAGGAGAGCCACAAGCCTCTAGGCTGGGACCTGCTTGCCCTGGCCCCAACGTCACCAGGCCCTACAAGCCGTTCCCTGTGGGCTCCCTGGGGCCCGCTGCCCGCAAGATAGATCCCGTAAGGCTTCGCGCTTTGTTCAAACCTTGATGAAGTCCCCGCCTTGTATCATGAAGTCCTGAGAGGGGAGGTCGCAGGCAATGGGGGAGGTCGCATGCAGTCAAGGAGGCCGGGTCACGCTCCGCAGCGTGGAGGGTGAGGACGCTGAACAGACGGCCATACGCGGCGTTTCGCGCACCTTGATGACACGATGGAATGTGCAGTTTTTGTACCCCACAGGTAGTCCGTTTTTCCTGCGAACGCGGTGCGGTCAGCGGGAGGTCCCGGGGGCCGTGCCGATGTTGGCGGGCTGCTGCTGCTGGCAGTCTCACCGGTATTCCCCGGTGCAAAGCTGACGAAAGTTCTCTGCTGTTTTGGGACAGATGTCTGCAAAAAGCTCCATCTTGACGCGGCCCGCAAATTGCTCGCCGACGTTTACATCTGCGCCAGGTCAAGTCTATGTCTTAGGCTTCCAGCTGGCGTGGATCTAAACATTTAACACAATCATCTTGAGAAACATACCGAAGAAGACTACTGGATTCTCTGCCCGCTGTGGTCGTTGGTGCCAGAGCTCAGTTGTCCCTGTGGCCATTTGTAATCTTGGAACGAGCTTCGCTTCACAAGATAGTAGTAAAGGACGTGTAAGTTCTGCCAAGCCCCAGGCTTCGAATTGCAATAGGCGCTGTCGACATCGGGGAGCCCGGAATTTTGCTTGTCGCAGTGCCGTACACTGCTGGGCGGCCTCCCGTGCAATTCAGAGCTCCGCAAACTCAGCGCTATTCCCGCAGAAGCGTGCCGTTGGAAGGGGTGCTGAGTCGCCATGGAACGCATTTGCCCTGCCTAATTGCGTACCCCTTGACGGCGCCGTTGGCCAACTGGGGCCTGGCGCCTGGGGCTGTTATCCGGACTGCGGACAGCCGTGTTACTAAACATCACCAGAAGGCTTTCACATAGCAACGCCTAAAGGCTTTCGCATGGAAACATATTACAAGGTTCACATAACGGTCCTGTGGGGTGAGCCGGAGTGAGCAAGTGCCCACCCGCCTGATTCCTCGTCCTCGTACAGTGTTCATGCAAGCAACACCGTCGCCAGCAGCACGAAGCTTTCCTCCGAGGCGCACACAGTAACATGGACAAACGCATACACGCACACAGTAACATGTACAAACGCACACACGCACGAAGTAACATGTACACACGCACACGCATTGTCACGTCTGCAGGCGGGCCGCTGTGGCGGACGACATGTGCCACCGCTGGCGATTGAACCTCCCCCCGATGGGCCCCTCCCGAAGTTCCGTTCCCCGCACCCGACCAGCTCTGATGTCGATCCACCGACACGTGTACATGGTAAAATAAATAGTCTTAAAACTTTTGTTAGGTGTTCACGTGACGAAATGCGAAGCTCGCTTTGGGCCAGCCAGCAACCCAAGCCGCACGACTCTTCCCGCACCAATTCATGACGGCGCAACTCGTTGATACGACCACGCAACTGATCCATTTGTCGGTATGCCGATCAATGACAATCCCCCCCTCGAGGGGATGTTTTCATGCGGACCTCACTCTTCTGGCCCCTGCGGCGCTCGCAGCATTGAGGTCGATCCTCCTCCCTAGCGCTGCTCCTCTCATCGCTGCAGCTAGGATTAATCCAGCGCTGGCTTGCGCCGACGTTTGCTATTGCTACGGTTGCTGCTACGGTTGCTACTACTGACTACCGCGCTCCTTCGCGATCACTACCACTGCCGCCCCCTTAGACACGGTACCTATCCGCCTTTGCCACCGCAGCCTCCGCTACTGCGCACCTCGCCCCGACTTCACGCGCCCCTTCCTTGCCGCTCCCTACTTCTGCGCTCGCTGCTGCCGCCGCTCCTGCTGCCGCCGTTACTGCTGCCACAGCTACTGCCGCCACTGCTACTGCCGCGGCTACTGCTCCTGTTGGTCCCGCCGCCGCGCGTACAATAGTATGTAGGCTTGCGCCTTCAGCACCTGCGCCTCAGTCACCGGCCGGACCTGGGTGTCGCTCACGTAGTACCACTGGGCCGCACCGCCGGTTGCGGGATTCGATCTCTTGACGTAGGCGACCTGGCAGCGGGCAGGCGGGCGGGGGAAATGCCGCAAGGCCACACCTCGTTAGTTGAGATTGCACGCTTACCGGAGGGATAGGCGAAGGAGGAGGTGGAGGAGGTGGAGGAGGTGGAGGAGTAGGAGAAGCAACCCTTGAGCACATTCACACAAGACGGAAGCAGCACAAGCAGCGGAGCAGGAGCAGTGGAAAGCCGCGACGGCAGTGGCAGCCACACGGCGGTGCCACCCTGGGGTCAAGGCATACTGTGGGCACACGGACGGTGTGCATGACGCACGTGTGCGACCCACATAATGGCCGAACCGCAGCTGCCCGGAATGCTCCACGATGCCCAGCAAGTCGTACAGGTACGGCTGCTGCGCCGCCAGGAGCTGTTCCGCCACAGCCGCTGCCAGCGCCGAGCGCGGCTGCTGCTGCGGCTGCTGCTGCTGCTGCTGCGGCGGCTCGGCACCTTGCGTCGACAGCAAGTGCTGTTGCGGATCCGCAAGGGTAGAACTCGCTGCTGCTGCTGCTGCTGCTGCTGCTGCTGCTGTTTTCGTCGCTGCCAGGTCCAGGGAGAGCGGCTGCCGGAGCTCAGCAGCTGAGTCACCGGTGAAGCTGCGGCCTCCGGCGCCGCCGTTGGCATTCACCCCGGCCGCCGCAGCAACCGGCCCATTGGCAGCGGCAGGAGGGGCCGGAGGGGCAGGAGAGGCAGGAGAGCCAGGAGAGGCAAGAGGGGCAGAAGCAGCACCTCCACCGTCGGCCGCGAGAGCACCACACACCGCCCCAGCGTACTTGCTCACAAAAGGGCTGTCTGCCGCCGCCCCTGCTGCAGGAACTGCGGGTGCCCCTGCAGTTCCCGCAGCGTCGGCAGCGGCGACGCCAGTGGCACTGGCCCCAGCGCAGCTGCTACTGCCGGCCGGTGCTGCTGCCGCCGCCGCTGCCGCCGCTGCTGCTGTTGCCGAAGCTGCAAGGAAGGGCCCCAGGTCCAGCGTCATGTCGAACGCGACCTGGGGTGAGTGGGTGCGTGGGTTCAGGGTTTTAGGGTTTTAAGGTTTCAGGGTTTTATGGTGAGGCATTGGAAGGGCGTCGGCGCTCATCGATCAGCCCAGGGGCAGCAAAGCACGTTGTGTGGGTTGGGAGCGGCGCAGGGGGGGGCTAACCCTACTGCGCTGGCAGGTTAAAAGGAGACCGTCCCCCTCCAATCGTATGCCAACCATATGCCAACCGTGTGTCAAGGACCTGGCGATGGCGGCAGCAGCAGCAGCAGCAATCGACCCGATCTAGCCCGGCCCGGCCCGGCCCGGCCCGGCCTACCGCCTGGACGGCAGCGGGCGGACCAGGTCCCCAACCCCTCGTACAGGCCGCCGGCGAAGGCATGCGCACGGTCAAACAGGCGGGTTTCGTAACCCAGTCGGCCTCACATGCTTGTCGACTTTGCCCAGTCGGCCCCGGCAGTCCATCGAGAAGCGCTTCAGGTGCAGCACCAGCAGCTCCGGCGGCCTCCGCAGCGAGTACTGCTTGGCGGAGGCGCGGTGGTAGCTGCCTCCGCCGCTGCGCCGCAGGCCGCCGCCGCCGCCGCCGCTGCTGCTGCGGCGAGCGCGGCTCACGGCCGTGGCGGCGGCCGCCGCCGCCGCCGCCGCCGCTGGCAGTAGTGGCAACGGCATGGTTGGGACCGCACTCTCCTCGCCGCCGCCGCCGCCGCCGCCGCCGCCAGCGCCGCCGGCGCCGCTGCCGCCGCCGCCGCCACTGCCGCCGCCGCCGCCGGCGTCACTGACGTTGGCGTTGAAGCAGTGGAGCGGGGTCAAAGCCGGAAAGGAGGCTGTGGCGAGAGGGATCCTGATTGGTTGGGACGAAGCGGGCGCGGCTGGGGCTTCAGGCACCTCATCGCTTGCGTCCTCTTCCCGGACCCCGTGGCTGGCTCCCTCGGCCCCGCTGTCGCTTTCACATCCGGACCCAAACCCACAATTTATATCCGCCCGCTCGCCGCCACCATCCGCCGCCAGCAATCCGCCCGGCGGCTGCGATGGCGGAGGCCGCGACGGCGAGCTCCTCCCGACGCCGCCGACTGTCGTACCCTCGGCGCCGGCGCCGTTGCCTGTCGTACAGCCAGCGGGCGGCAGCGCAGCAGGTCCTGCCGCCGTCGCCGTCGCCGCGGGCGCTGCCGCCTCTGTTCCGGCCGCCGCAGCGGTCAAGGCGGCGGCGATGACGCTGGCGGTGGAGGCGGCCGCGTCGCTAGCGACGGCGTCGGTCAGTGTTGCTGCCGTTGCGGTCGAGGTGGGATGGGTTCTCGTGGGTTCTTCGCTCTCCGTCGTGCAGTGCTGCGGAGGGGACAGCAGGCCGAGGATCGCCGCCGCCGCGGCGCCGCCGGACTTGTACGGCGGCGGGGTCTGATCGGTCTGACGCTGCAGCGGCACGAATGGCAACGCCGCCGACGCGGGTACGGACGGCGACGGCGACAGCGACGCCAGGTCGTCCATATCAAACAGCGCGTCGACGTCAGTGAGTGGTACGGCAAAGGTGGCGGCGGCCGCGCCGCCGCCGCCGGAAGTGGGGCCGTCTGCAGTCCCAGCACCCGGCTGCTGGTGGTTATGGTGGTTGTGGTTGTGGTGGTGATGGTGGTGGTGGTGGTGAAGGTGGTGGTGGGGGTGCAGCGAGGGGTCCAGGTTGACACCGTGTATCTGCTGGAGAGCCGCCTCGGGTGTGCATACGTTCCCAGCGCAGTCGGCGGCTGCGCCAAACGCGGCGCCTTCACCGGCGGCGGGGGCGGTGGACGTGGACTGCAGCGGCTGCTCCTCCTGTTGCTCATCGTGCTCGCTTTCGTCAGCGGCGACCGCCGCCGCTGCCGCCAGCGGCACCGCGCCCAGTTGCGCCGCCGACGTTGACGCTGACGACGGCTGGCGCTCTCCCTCCGTCGTCCCCTCCGCTTCCGTGTCGCTATTTCCCCCGGAAGGAGACGAGGACGAGGAGGAGGACGAGGACGAGGACGAGGTGGAGCAGGGCGGCGACAGAACGCCGTACGATGCTCGTCCCACGTGCGCGAATGCGGGGTGCTCGGCGCGACGCCGCAGCACGGTGGGGTACTCCCAGGTGGGCGCCGTCGCGGGAGCGGAGGCGGTTTCGGAGCCGCTGCCGCTGCTGCCGCCACCGTCGACAGGGCGACGCGTTGCTCCGGTGCCGTTCGCAATCCGCACCGGCCCCGCCGCCACGGTGTCAGCGCGCTTCTGGGGCGTGGCCTCCTCCGGGGTTTCGGAGCCGCCGTCGCTGGCCTCCTCCTTGACGCCGCTGGTTCTGGCCGCCGTACGGCGCTGCCGCGCCGTACTGTACGGCTTTGCCGAGGGATACTTGCCCCGCAGCAGCAGCCGAACCTTGCCGCCGTCCGCACCGCCAGCAGCGACGCCGCCATTGCTGCCGGCGGCGCGCTTCGCCGCGGGGGCTGCCGGCTCCTCCGCCAGCTCTAACCCGCCCGCTAGCATGCTGAGCAGGTGCTGCAGGCCTGCTAGGGTTTAGGGTTTCAGGCACACCACACACGGCGTATGGCAGGGCAACGAGGCTAGGTTCAAGAGGACGCAACGGCCCCGCACCCTATCCGCGCCTTACCCACCCAGGCATCGCCCAATCCTCGCAGACACCCAGCCCTCTCTCCCAGCCCCCTTGCCAGGCAGCCTATCCGCTCACTCGCCCTCACCTGCGCCCTCCCCTGCGCCCCACACACACTCACCGGCTTCTCACAACCCAAACCCCGCCGAATCCTCGCACTGCACGAGTCCTCGCACTGCACAAATCCTCGCACTGCACAAATCCTCGCACTGCACAAATCTTCGCGCCGCACAAATCTTCGCGCCGCACCCCCACACACACCCACCCGTCGGGGCCGCCATGATGTCCGCCACGCAGTCCATCACCAGCTGCGCCGCCGCCTGCACCCGCCGGGCCTGATCACCAGACGACCCGCACCGCCAGGCCAGGCCCACGTCCACGCAGGCAAGGGGCAACCCGCGCTCCGAAAATGGCCCCGGGCCCAGCGTCGCCGCCGCCGCCGCCGCCGTCGGCCCGCCGCTCTGCCGCCGCTGCTGCTGCTGCTGCTTCGTCGGCGAGGAGGGCTGGTTGCCGCGGCTGCCGCCGCCGCCGCCGCTGCTGCTGCGAGGGCTGCTGCTGAGGATGGTGGACAGCACCGGACTCATCGGAGTGGGCAGCACGGGGGAGGTGCCCGCGGCGGCGTCGCTGCGGGCCGCCGCCGCGGCCGCCGCCGCCATCAGCGCCGCCGCCCGTGTGGAGCCGGCGGGGGGCTGCAGCTGCACATGCATGGACTCAGTCTCCCAGGGGTCCAGCTGCGCCTGCGGGGGGTCGGTTGTGGCAGTCGTGACAGTTGGCGGTGGTTGGGGTTTTTCAGTTGACGTGCCGGGCGGGCGGGGGCGGCAAGTTTGTTGCTATATCGTAGCCGTGGCTTAACTTGACACTCCTCCGCCGTGGCTGTGTGAGTATGTGTATGTGTTTGTGCGTGTGCGTGTATGTGTGCCCCGACGGGCCGAGCCCCTAGCAGCTCACCTGGATGATGAAGGACGCGCCGTTGGCCTTGGCCGGCCTGTGGCGATGCAGGCGGGGGGTGAGGGGGCGCAGCAAGTCAGTTTGGTCAGGCAGTTACCAGTTAGGCATCCGTGGGCAACCGTACCAGGCCCCCAAGCTTCTGCCCAAGCGTGCTGTCGAGAAGACGCAGCGACGGCAACGGCTGGCCCCCGCGGCACCCTTTGACCCCAGCCACGCCATCAGCTTCCCCCTCCTCGCCGTCTCCCACCCCTCTCCCCTCGCGCCTGAAGAAGGGCGCTTGCCCTCTGAGCGCCTCCTGCAGGTCCGTGCCTCGCTGCTCCGCGCTGCCCGGCACCAGGAACACCTGCGGGCCGCCGGGGTTCCAAGACACCTGGGCGGCCGGCGGCGGGGGTTACAAGTAAAGAACCGGTAACTCGACTGGGGTAATGTAGTTGGTGCGGCGGCGGGGGGGGAAGAAACGGCCGGCAGGGGGGTTACAGAAAAGAACCCCGGCAGGGAAGACCCGGTTACACTACATCAAAAGGGGGGAGGGGCACCCGGGAAAGGGGTGAGGACTGGCCCATCCTAGCACATTTCCGAGCGGCATTGATTCCCGCCGACACCTCGGATCTCGCCATGCCGTTCACCAACGTGACCTCGCCCCCGCACCTGCTTGCGCAGCGACGGCAGCGGTGTGGTGGCTAGGCTGCCGGCAGCGGAGGCGGCAGCGGAGGCGGCGTCCTGCGCCTCCGCTCGCTCCCGGGGGCACTCCCACGTCACCGTCTCCGCCGCAAAGAAGGCACCAAGGCAGGACAGCACGTCCAGGACACGCCGAGGCGGAGCTAACCCCGCCGCCGCCGCCGTCGCCGCTGCTGTCGGCGCCGTCGGTAGCGGCGGCGGCGTAGCTGTAGGACAAGGGGGCGGGCCATGTGTGGAGGAAGCGGAGGAGGACGCCGCCGCGGGCTGTTGTGTGGAGGCGGGGCTGACGACGGCGGTACCAGACGGCGCGCCATCGTCGCCGTCAGGGCCAAGAGCAGTGTCCGAGGCCGCTGCGGGCTGCTGCTGGGTTGGAGCTGGCTGGTCGCTGCCGCTGCCGCCGTTGTCGATGGCCGCCGGCTCGCCGGCCGCTGTGTCGTGTACGGGCTGCGCCGTGGCGGCGGCGCCAGCGGCGCCTGGGACGACGGCCTCAGCACCGGCAGCTCCAGGGGCTGCGGCGCCGCCAGCCCCCTCCGGTGCCCCGTTGCCGTCCGCCGCCGCCTCCTGCCCCTGCCCTAGCTGGGCCCCCCACTCCGTCGTGTGTGGCTCCTCCACCGCCTTGATGCTCGCATCCTCCGCGGAGCCATCCTTTCCGCCGCCGGCATCAGCAGCCGCCACCGTGTCCGCCGCCGCCGCCGCTGCGGCTGCGGCTGCGGCCGCCGCCGCCGGTGCGGTTGCGGTTGCGGCTGCGGCGTCGCTGAGGCCCCCGACCTCGGCCTCCTCCGCTGCCTCGTCTCCCGAGGACTCCTCCGCCGCGCCCGGGGCCACCTTGGACTTGGCTTTCTTGGCCTGCCGCTTCGCAAGGATCTTCGCGTTGCGCTGCTCCTTTTCGGTCTTACGGAGTTGCTGTTCGCGGGCAAGTGGCATGACGTGGTGTGGTGTGACATGGCATGGTACGATGATGTCACGGGTGTGTTTCATTTGCTGGAGATTGATTTCTTTTGCTGGAGATTGATTCCGTTTGCTGAGGTTGAATTAAGTTTTTAACCCCTGGTGGAGGTTGGATGGCCGGATTGCCCATGATGCGCCCGCTCAAGAGGACTGGCCGCAATCAGAGGACGCCTCATCAGCGTCGTCGCTAGTTCGTCGCTCAACCGTTTCGTATACCCTAAGTCCACCACAAGCTGCTGGGCACCAGCCACCACATACCTTGGAAGTTGGCTTCTTGCCGCCATCCGCCGCTGCCGCCGTGTGTGCGTCCTCCTTGCTCTTGCCGCCCGCCTTGCCCTTGCCCGCCTTGCCCTTTGGCTCCTCCACCTCCGCCTCCTTCTCCACCTTCTTCACCCCCGCCTCCATCTCGGCTTCCCTCTCCGGATCCGACCCGGACCCACCGCCATCGCCCTTGGCCTTCCCCTTCCCCTTCTTAGCAGCCGCCTTGGCTGCCGCCTTCCCCTCCCGCTCCAGTTGCTTTGCCTCCTTCTTGCTCGCCTTCTTGTCCCTGTCCCTGTCCTTATCCTTCCCCTTGCCTTTCCCCTTGCTCTTGCCGCCGCCTCCGCCGTCGTCCTCATCCCCCGCAGGCGCCGTGCCCAGCGCCTTCATCTCCCATTTATCCAGCACCGGCAGGTCCTCGGGAATGGGGAGCGACAGGTCGAAGAAGGACTCGGAGGAGTGGGAGGAGTGGCCGCAGGTGCCGCATCGGATGCTGCTGGCGAGCTCCCCGCCAAACAGCCGGGCAATGAGCGAGCTGGCGTCGCCGCCGCTGTCGGCAGCGGCAGCGGCGGCGGCGGCGGCGGAGACCGACGGTGAGGAGGATGCAGCGGAAGGCGTCGAGGGAGCAACAGAGGCCGCCGGCGGTGGTGACGGCGACGGCGATGGCGGCGACGTGTCCTTTCCGGGTCGACGTCGGGTCATCTCGGCCGCTCGCTTCTCCTCCTCCTGAGCATTAGGAAAAAGGAAAAACACAAAACCGTACATTCTCATCATGCCGCAAAAGAGAATTATCGGTAATGGACATACCCCTTTCACTTAGTTTTGATTGTAAGCGTTCTTCACCACCCCATTTGGTACCAAACGTGAAGACTCACCCACCCTGGAGCCGGTAAGAGGTACGCGTACGTGCGGGGTGAGCAAGACAGCCTCCGCGCGCGCATGATGTTGAGTGAGGTGGAGAACATTGGTTGAGTGGGAGACGCTAGCAGGGAGCGGACACCGTGTGTTTCGTGGCGATAGGCCAACGCCAACCCCGCCGTGTGACAAGGGGCTCGGAGACGAAGACGAACAGGGCGTATGTGTTGTCCAACCCCCAGCCGCACCACCCAGCCACCCACCCACCTGCAACGCGTCCAGCGTCAGCCGCATTAGCTCGTGGCTGTCGTGCTGCTGCCGGCCCTAAAGCTCGAGGGAGGGGCGGAGAAGGGGAGGGGCGGCGTGCGGACTAGTGAGATGGCTCTGCAGAAAGTTAGGGAAGGGCCAACGTGGGGTGCAGGTTCCTCACCTCCACCCGCCCTGGTGGTGGTGGTAGAGGTGGTCATGTTGGCGATGGTGGTGGTGGTGGTGGTGGTGGTGATGGTAGAAGAGGTGGTGGTGATGCTGATGCTGATGCTGGTGGTGGTGAGGGCGGACTGCCCAGCCATACCTTCACTCCCAGGCCGTAGGCTCCCGCGCTGATCCGAAGACAGTGCATTCAGCCAGGCCGTGCCGGCTTCGAAATCCACTACACCACCCGCCCGGCGAAACCCGCTCTTCAGCATGCGCCCTCAAACACGTCTTACAAACAGGTCTCCTACTGCATTATCGGTTGCTTCGTCTCCTGTGACGCACACGCGCCTCTACGCCGGCCCCCGGCCCACCTTGAACTGCGGCGCCGCCCGGCACACCGCCGCCAGCAACGCCTGAGGGTTGTAGGAGCCCTTGGCGCCGGCATGCCCGCCGCAACCCCCCGGGTGGCTGTTGGAGCCTTCGGAGCCGAGGTCATGGAGGGGCAAGCAGGTGAGGGAGGGGAAGGGAAGTCTCAAAAATGGCGCACGGAATACGAGGTGGCCGAGCACGGGCTCTGGAGGGGCGCTGAAGGACTGCATCAGCAAATGGGATTTGGGTTTTGGGTGGTCAGCCAAATGGAGAGGGGAGAGTTCATGGCTCTGCTAAAAATGCCAAGGCGTCGGTCGTAGTTCAAAGGCACGGGCATGTGTGCGGCAGCTAGGCGGGGGATGGGGGACGAGAGAGGGGGGAGGGAGGAGAGACCGAGGAACGTGCAGCGGGGCGCGTCGCTTCAGGGGCCCGGCGGGCTTGAGACGGCTCCGATGCGCTAGGTGCGATCAGCTGCCAAGGCTGTTTTGGGTAAGGTCCCCGCGGCTTCTAAAAGGTGGCAGCGTTGCGGCTAGGGAAGGTATGTTGCAGCAGCTCATGCCGTTGGGTACCTTCCATACGCCAGGTAGCCGTGATCGAAATGTTATAACTGCGCTAAATGACGGCCAACAACGTCGCTAGGCAAGTGGGTCGGGATGGCAACCTCGATTGCGGCCCGCGGGGCAGCCTCGCGCTGCGCAACGCATTGACGCGCGCGTTTCCCTGCCTGCCTACCGTTGACATTAAGAAATGCCTGCTGGAGTGCAAAGCCCAGCGGGCCGCGACCCAGACCTGCCGGCGCAGCGAGCCACGACGATCCGCCTCCAGCTGCTGCTGCGGAGGCGTTTCCAGACCCGGAATTCCCCCGAGACGCCGACGTAGCCCCGTTCAGGTGTGGGCAGGCCAGCAGCAACTGTAGCGCTGAATTAAAGAAACAGGTATTCCCCAAGTTTACGAGGCCAACGGCAGGCCCCGACACAAGGAATTGCGATCCCCCGACAGCGCTTGGAGTTTTCTCTGCGGAGCCCAAGTCGTCCTCATCGCCGTGATCGGCGCCTTTCCAAGCATGCTGCTTGGCCATTTCTCGTGCTTCGGGCGTATCTTTGCGCGCCCCGTTTACAGGCAGCTATGCTTACATAGCCAGGCGTATATACGCGACTGCAGAAAGCTATCAAGCATATCACACTGCGTCGTGTACCTCAAAATCGTTGGCCGAAGCCGGGACCTGAGAGAACCGTAATACTGTTCGTTTTGCCTAGGATTTACTGTATAACAGTATAATGACTGCAAGATATAAAAGAAGCTAGGCTGGAACTTGCTTCCGTCCGAACTTCATCAAACCGTCTGTAGACCATAAACTCCTGCGTCCTGGCCTGCCTGCTGTGAAACTACTATTTCGACTGACGATTAAAACCCGTGTTTTCAGTTCTTTCGTAAGTAGACAGTGATCAGCTCCAGAACTACCGGCTCCGGAACCACTCCTCCGGCCTTCCGAGAAGGTCCCTACAGGTCATCATACTCCAGCACGTGCCGGGTAACTCGCTGGCCTGACGATAGGGGTGAGCCCATGCCAAACATGCCGTACATGGCCGGCTGCCTTGCCGCCGGCATGCGCATCGGCGACGGCGCTATGGCGATGGGCGGCAAATCATACTGCATCCCATAAGTCTCAGGGACGCCGTACTCCCGCCGCTGCTGGGACGGTCCGGTCTTCTGCGGGGGAAAGCAAGACGACGGCATGTTAATTCTACGCCAATGTCCACCCAAGGCCCGTCCTGCCCACCAACGGACCCACCTGCTGCAATAAATATAGAGGAAAGCTACCACGCTAACCGCGCTGCTGCTGTTTCCTACACTGGCCCCTTAGTGCGCTGACCTCCCAGCCCGGCACAAATGACGAATCCCAGGCGTGCCTGCGCCCACCCAGCAGCGCACCACACTCACCCTCGCTTTCATCTTTGCAGCCGCAATGCCCCTGTCCAATCAGCCCCGCAAACCCCGCATACCGCACCCTACAGCGCCCTACTACAGCATCTTTTAGCGCGCTAGCACCCTAATGCTCATCCACACCCCGCAAGGGCTATGGCCGCCCTGCGTTACCGGCGCTGGCGTTTACCGATTGACGGCCCCGGCCGCCGTACTCACTGTTTCCCAGCTTCAACTTACATGCCGGCCCCGGCCGCCGTACTCACTGTTTCCCAGCTTCCAACTTACATGCATTTGCATCGCACCGCCCCGGTCGCATCCGCCCTCGCTCCCCCAAGCACCGCCCTCAAACCCACCTTCCAGTCCGGCAAGGAGCCCTGCGCGCGCGCCACCGTGAGGCGATGCCCGCCCGCCTCCACGCCCATTGTCCGCGACAGCTCCAGCACCGCGGTCGCCGCCTCGGGGCTGCCGAACCGCACAAACCCGTACAGTTGCCCCGAAACCAGCCGGGCGTTGACCACCTCCTGCGGGTCAGCAAGGGCACGGAGCGGAGGAGGTGGTGAGGCTGACGATGACATGTCCGGTAGGGGTCGATAGCCCTCCCCTCCTAAAACCACATCGCCCCTCCTCCCCTCCTCCCTCCCTCGCCATGCTGCCACGCCCGCCTTGCCCCATCTCCCCAGCCCCCTATGCATCCATGCGCTGTCCCCGCTCCACGTCATGTCCGCACTCGAAGCCGTGACCCTACTCCACCTCCCTGACCCTACTCCAGCTCCCTGACCCTACTCCACCTCCCTGACCCTACTCCACCTCCCTGACCCTACTCCACCTCCCTGACGTCCTGACCCCACCGGGGCCCAAAACCCATCCCGCACGGACCCCCAGGATCCCCCAGCTCTAACCCGCCCCACCTTCGAGTACGTCGAGAACACCGACCGCAGCTCCGGCACGTTGATGCCATGAGGCAGATCCCCCACGAACAGAGTACACGCCAGCTCCAAGGACCGGCCGTCGCCCATGCCCGGGTAGCCCCGGGCGTCCCGAGCGGCCGCCTCCCGCTCCCGGTCCCGATCTCGCTCCCGATCCTGACGCTCGCGACCCTCCCTGGGGCCACGATAGCCGCCGTCCCAGTCGCGCGCCTCGCCGCGGTCGCGGTCCCGTGGGTCGGAGCGGTCGCGCTCGCGGTCCCGTGGGTCACGGTCCTGGCGTCGGTCGTCCCGGAGGGGGTCGCGCTCGCGGTCCCGTTGCTGCTGCTGCGAGCCTCCGGGAGTAGCGCGATCACGGTCCGGAGCTGCCGGTGGCGGCGGCCTGGGGGAAGGTCTGCGCATGGGTGATCAGGGGTAAAGGAGGGGTGGGTGAGGTGGCCGGGGTGCTGGGCGGGCGCGGAATCGGGCCGCGGTGGGTTGCTTGGAAGGATGCTGCTGCTGCGAGCGATGTACGGCTCCTGGCCGGGGCAGCGGAGGTCCGAATGGACGCCCCCTGAGTGGTGGGCGGGCAAGCTAGCAGGAAGGTGTTTGGCTGACGGACGGGTGAGAGCAGCTGCGGTGCCGGTATCAGTCCTCGGCCGGCTCCGGCCGCTATATCAGGCTGACATCATGCTGGTTGTTATCAAAGAAACAAAAACGGAAACGGAATCCCAGACCACCTGCGTGTGCTGCGTGTGCGGTGACCATGACATCATCCAGCCAGCCATGCGGCGCAAATGAACCCATATCCCGACAAAACGTACCCGTCAGCGCCGCCCCCCGCATCGCTCTGAGCCGTAGCCGGTGCTGTTGCCGCCGTCTGCGCTTGCGCCGGCCCCTGCCCCGGTCCTTGCGCCGGTCCCTGCCCTTGCCCCTGCCCTTGCCCTTGCCCCTGTCCGGGCCCCAGTCCTTGTCCCGGTACCGGCGGTGCCCGCCGTCGCCCGCCTCGCGGCCGTCGCCGCCGCCGCCGCCCGCCGCGTTTGCCCCCCTCCGCCCCCCCGCCGTTGCCGTTTCCACCACCACCACCACCACCGCCTCCACCGCCACCGCTGCCGCCGCGGTAGTGCGCTGACGGCGGTGGTGAGCGGGACGACATGCGGCCGCGGCCGCGCCGTCCGGATCCGGATCCGGGGCGCGGCGATCGAGATCTCGATCGAGATCTCGACCTCGACGCGGATCTTGCCCCACGGCCACCACCACCCCCGCCGCGACGCGGCGGCGAGCGGGACCCCCGCGATCGGGAGTTCCGCCGCTTGAGGTGGTACGGCGGCGAGCGGGATCGGGATCTGGAGGCGGATCGCCGGCGGTGCGGCTGGAAGCCGCGGGAGGCGAACTTCCGCCCCCCGCATGCCGCCGGGGATCTAGATCTGGATCTGGAATCCGCATCCGGTTCGGACTCGGAGGACGCCGTGCCTGATGAGGATCCCGACTCGCCCGGCTCGTGGGCCGAGGAGCAAGGCGACGCGGCCGACGGCCCGCCGGTCGACCCGCGGGTCAGCCGCAAGCGCGCAGGGCTGCGGCCGAGGGGCTGCTCCGCCGCGCCTCCTGGCGTGCCCCGCCCCGGCGGCCCCGGCAGTGGCGGCCCTGGCAGCAGCGGCGGCGGCGGTGGCGGCGGGTAAGGTCCCGCCGCACCCCTGACAGCCGCCTCCGCTGCCGCGGCGTCACCGCCGGTCGGCTCCGGCTCCACCTGGCCAATGCAACCCTCCTCATCGTCCTCCCCCTCGTCATCGTCACCGAGTGAGGTCGGAGCCCCCATTGCAGAAGTCCCCATCGCGGGAGGCCCCAGGGCGGGAGGCGGCGGCGGGGGACGCGGCTGCTCGCTGCCCTGCCCGTCCGCGCGCCTCCCGCTGCCTTGTGCAATCTCTTGCTGCTGCTGTTGCTGCTGTTGCTGTTGCTGCTGTTGCTGCTGTTGCTGCTGTTGCTGCTGTTGCTGCTGCTGTTGCTGCTGCTGTTGCTGCTGTTGCTGCTGTTGCTGCTGTTGCTGCTGCTGCTGTTGCTGCTCTTGCTGCTGTTGCTGCTGTTGCTGCTCCTGCTGCTGCTCCTGCTGCTGTTGCTCCTCGATCTGCTGCTGGTACTGCTGTTCCTGTTCTACGGCATTCGCAGTCGCCAGCTCCTCGCCTCCCAGCATTGCGTCCTGTTGTTGTTGTTGTTGCTGCTGCTGGTGCTGTTCAGTGCTACCTCGCCCGTCCAGTGCTGCCATCTCCTGATCCTGATCCTGCGCCTGGCCGTGCACCTGCAGGCCACACAATGTCGCCTGATGCTCCTCAACATGATGCTGCTGGACATGCTGGACATGCTGGACATGCTGCTGCTGCCCAACATGCTGCTGCTGCTGCTGGACGTGCCCACCACGACCAGCTGCCCCGCTGCACCACGCCATCACCTGCCCCTGCGCCGAGCCGTCGCCGCCGTCATCCCCGTCACCGCACAGCATCTTCAGCGCCTGGTCCAGAGGCCCTTGCTCATGCGCCTGGTCGGACTGCCGGTCCGCAGCCAACAAGGCGTCGAAGGAGGCGTCCAGCGCGTCGTCAAAGGTGGACGCTGTGACGGCGTCGATGGTGGGTGCGTGTCCCATGGCCTCAATTGCCGCAAAGTCCTCCTCCCCCAAATCCCCCGCCAGGTCCTCCACCAGGTCCGCAATAACACCGTCTTCGTCCAAGGACGCGTCCCCTGGGTTATTCCCCAGGGCCACATCCGGGCAGGTGAGGAAGGGCAGGCCGACCATTGGACCCCCTCCCGCGGAGAAGCCGGCGTCCACAGGCGGCTGCAGCGGCTGTAGCATGTGGCCAAAGTCCCCCTGCGTCATGGCGCTGACGTCGGCGCCGTTGCCGGCGCCGGCGGCGGGCGCGAAGGCGGGCGGCTCCATCGCCATGTCCAGGGCGCCGTACGGCATCACGCCCCACACCGCCGTGCCGTCGACGGGGGTCATGAAGGAGGCGGTGGGATCTGGGAGGCCGGGCAGGCCGTTGGAGTCCGGGAGGCAGGGCAGCACGCCGCCGCCTTCGCTCATGCCAGGCGCCGGCACCGGAGAGGTGGAGGTCGCCTCCGCCAGCGCCGCCGTCGCCTCCGCCAGCGCCGCCGTCGCCTGCACGAGCGCCGCGGTCGCCTCCGCCAGCGCCGTGTGCGCCTCCGCCGCCGACACCGCCGTACCAGGTGGGACAAGCAGCGGGTCGCAGCCGGGAACGCAGCTGGCGTCGACGTCGCCTGCCGCCAGCCCAACGCCGTCGGCGCCGAGCGGCAAACCACCGCAGCCGCCAAAGGCCCCCAGGGCTGCCGCTGCCGCTGGGTCACCGTGCAGCATTGCAGCCGACATACCCGAGCCGGCACCGGCCATGCTGACGTCAGCGCCATCACCGCCGCCGCCGCCTGTGTCGTACATGCCGTCGTCTGCGCCGTCGTACTGCGGGATGGTACCGCCGCAAAAAGCCGACGCGCCGCCGGCCGGCCCTCTCCCGCCGCCACCACTCGCCTCTGCGCCCACGTAGCCCTCATCGCTGCCGCCGCTGCTGCCGCCGCCGTACCCGCATCCGTAGCTGCTGCCCAAGCTGCTGCCGCTAGCGGGGCCACATTCCTTGGGCTTCCCACTCAGGCGATTACAGGCGCCAGCCCAGCCCCATGCAGCACCGCCGCCGCCGCCGTCACCGCCGCCGCCGCCGCTGCCGCCGCACACGACCCAGCCGCGCCTCGCACCGCCGCCATTCGCCGGCGGCGACGCCCTATTGGACCCGCCCTGCGCGCCGCCTCCGCCGCCGCAGTCGACGTCAGCGGCGGCGGCGTACCCGTACCCGTACGGCATGCCTGACGTCATCGCCATCGGCGCCTCCGCCGAGACCCCAGAAGACGTGCCCGAGGGCAGCTCCGGAGCCGGCCGCTTATTCCCCACCAGTGCTGCGCCCGCGCCGCCGCTGCCGCCGCCGCCGCTGCCGCCCCCTGGCCCTGGCGGCTTGAACCCCGCCGGCATGGGCGGTT
This sequence comes from Yamagishiella unicocca, assembly GCA_003116995.1. Lineage (NCBI taxonomy): Eukaryota > Viridiplantae > Chlorophyta > Chlorophyceae > Chlamydomonadales > Volvocaceae > Yamagishiella > Yamagishiella unicocca. The sequence goes on along the minus strand of BDSL01000137.1, from coordinate 174,286 downwards.
TAAACCCCGCCGGAACAGGTGGCTTGAATCCCGCCGGCACTGGTGGCTTGAACCCCGCCGGAACAGGCGGCTTTAAGCCAGCCGGCATCGGCGGTTTAAACCCAGCTGGCATAGGCGGCTTGAACCCCGCCGGCGTTGGGCCTTTCGCGCCCTGCGCGGAGGCTGCCGGACCCCCAGCGCCGCCGCCGCTGCCAGCCATGTCGCCTCCGGCGCTGCCACCACTGCCCCGCTGACGGGTGAGAGGCACATACCCAGCTGCTGCGGGCTCTTGCTCCGCCTCGTGGGATGACGGCACGTGCACGGGCGTTGGCGGGGGCCCTCCCGCCTGGTTTCGGCGCGCGGCGCTGGGCAGCTTGCGGCCGCCGAGCGTGGTGGAGGGCGGGGCGCCGCCGGCCTGGTCGGCGGCGGCGGCGCCGATCTCGCCCGCCGCCTCACGTCGCTGACGCTGGATCCTAAGGGCCTGTGCAGCGGGGGCCCAGGAGGGTGCGGCGGAGAGGGGGCGTCAGGGTTTCGCAGAGTCGATGCGAGGTGGGAGAGGGTGTGGCGGGGGCGGGGGCGGGCACGGGCACGGGTAAGGGGTGGGGACGGCGAACGGGGACGGGGAGGGGGTTTCGAGGAAGACCCGTGGATGCGAGGAGACAAGGAGGTGGAGGTGAGGGGGCTCCCCGGCACGTGCTAGCAACAAACACCTTCGCAAGGGTTGCCCGTCTCTCGCACGTTCCGCATCGTCGTGCCCTGACCCGCGACGCAGGCTCTGCGCGCGCCTGCCCGCGCGCCTGGCCCTCGCCGCACGACCGGTCCCTTTCACCCGGCGCACTCGCCATCCAGGTGTATGTTACTCCCGTTGCGTCACCCCCGTTGCGTCACCCCCGTTGCGTCACCCCCGTTGCGTCACCCCCGTTGCGTCACTCCCGTTGCGTCACCCCCGTTGCGTCACTCCCGTTGCGTCACCCCCGTTGCGTCACCCCCGTTGCGTCACCCCCGTTGCGTCACCCCCGTTGCGTCACCCCCGTTGCGTCACTCCCGTTGCGTCACCCCCGTTGCGTCACCCCCGTTGCGTCACCCCCGTTGCGTCACCCCCGTTGCGTCACCCCCGTTGCGTCACTCCCGTTGCGCTCACTCTCGTTGCGTCACTCCCGTTGCGCTCACTCTCGTTGCGTCACTCCCGTTGTGTGTTTGTGCCTGTGTCTGTGCGGGCAGCCGGCTGCTTTGCGCGCACACCGTCCCACCGACGCTGCTCACCGACATGCCGGCCGTACACCCCATGTGCGCTCCTTCCTGCCCGGCCGTACACCCCACGTGCGCAAACACGCGGGTGGCCCCATCGCACCGAATAAGAACCCCTGCGGCCCCAACCACGCCGCCGCCTGCACCCCGGCATCTGCCCACCTAACCGCCTCCCTTGCCTCCCCCAACAAATCCACACGCACACACATACACATCCTCCCCCAACAAATCCACACGCACACACATACACATACACACACGCTTATATCCTCTCACGCCCAACGTCCCTCACCCCGCCGCCCAATCCGCCCGGGACCTGGCACAATTGCTGCCGTACATCCCACGCTTTCGCGCCCACCCGCCAACACACGCACGTTCCTGGCCCTGCGAGCGTCTTTTAGTGCAGACCCTACCCCCCGCCTCCTACACCACAGCACGCCTTACCCGTAGCGCCCGGTCCTTCGCCGTCTCTCCGGCCAGGGCCGCGTCCGCAGCGTCAGCCTCGCCGGGGGCGGCGCTGTCGCCGCCCGCTGCCCGTGACCCGCCTGCCGCCAGGCTACCTCGGGGAGGCAGGGCCACCATGCCGGTACCGGTGCCAAGGGCCAGGGCCAAAGATGGCGGCAGCTTGGACGCTAAGGTCTGGCGCGCCTGCTGCGCTGCGGCCTGACGCCGGGCCGCCGCAGCCTCCTGCGCGGTGGAAAAAGGAATTGAGGACAGCATCAGCACAAGCACAGCACCTTTGGATTGATGCTCTGCGACCTTTGAGCTCCGACATTTCCAGCTGGCTTCCGAGGGCGCCGCGACCTCGCCACAGGTGCGACAACCGTCGCTCCGCCATGGCGAAATCGGAAGGAACATGGCTTTGGATACCTCCTCCGTTCTCTTGCAATTAACCTGACGTGAGACGGCCCTCAAAGGAAACCCCAAAGCTACACCCAACCAGCATCCAGCCCAACGCACCTCTTTCTTCTGACGGAACTGCTCATATTTCTTGAGCAGGTTCGTCTCAGCTGCTGTGTGCATCATCTTTGCGCTGTCCTCCGCCCGGCAGCCGCGCTAACGCGGCGGCCAGCGCGTGCACCGTCGTGGTGCCTCCTTGCCCCTCTTCAGTCCAAGCGGAAAACTACCCGTTTGGGAAGATGACGTGCACAGAAAAGTAGCGGGACTATTGGCAAACTCGCTACGACGTTCACGAAAACGCCAAACGACGCCCGTCAGATAGGGCCGGGTTGTCTGATTTGTGCCTTTACTACTTATGGAGAAGAGTTTAGAATAGGAGTACTCTATAAGCGGGTGAAAGCATACATGCGATTTGATTGCATGTGCAATACGCACGCATCGCACTCTTGTTGGGATAGAGGTCCCCCCTCCTACCTAAGCCGCACATTCCGAATTCGCTCCCTCAAATATAACTGCGTTAATTAGAATTTTACCTAAAATTTATGGTTTACAGGTGTAATCACCACACATCCAGCCGCCCGAGCGACGTGCTCGTTTGGGAACTGACGATATCGTAAGTACTCACATACTTCTCTTGATCGTGATCGGGGCTCCGAGGCCTGCATCCTCGCGTCGGCCTGGTGCATGAGCACAACCAAAATGGCTTTCGTTGGCGTCGCTGCGGTGGCGGCCACGAGCGCCCTAGCAGCGGTCATTAATGCAAGACGCGGACATGACTCCAAGGTGAGCTCATCGGCAACGTATGCAACGCTCGGCGGTGTTGCGGCGGCTCGCGATGACCCTGGGTCACTTTGGGGCGCTGCGTCTTTTTAAGTCGAAGTCAGGGAGATATCCGGGTCTTTAGGCGCAAATAACAACGCGTCGCTGGGGCTGTTTGGAAATCGGGCTTATGGTAGCACAGGCGGTGTTTGGTGATGTCCATTGCGTACCGGGTCCTACTTCGTCCGCCTTTACATTGCCTGTCCGCTACGTCCATACCGAGGTCGCTCTGAAACCGGTGTTATCACACTCTCGGGGGCCGCTAACCTACCTTGGCACGCAAACGTCAGCCCCTTCAGGCTTCAGCCCCTCGACGCCTCGATTGCTGCACCGCGCCGAAACCACCACCTCCCGCCCTTCCGCCTGCCCTATAAACACCCTCACCGAACCGAACAACGAAAGCGCCGGCCTAAAACACATGCTCCGACGATCGCCCTGGTTCCCGCCAACCCGTGCCGTACCTTGACCCCACCAACCCACCAACCCATCGGCCCGTACAGCTGCCTTGCTCTGTGGTCCCCACAGCCCGCCAGCCTTTCCCCCTGGAGCTTTAGAATTCCGCTGCGCGACGAACTCACGACGCCCACCCCCCGCCCGACAACAAACCACACCACGCTTCGGCGCACCCCCATGTCGCCCCAGCGCTCGGCCCCCTCCCGCCATTACCGCGCTCCTGTCCCTCGCACGACTTGTGCGTTTTGCTTGCTTGCTTGCAGAAGCTACGCCCCCCAAGGCGCCCACACCACCCTCGCACTCGCTCCTCGATCGCCCCCGTCTTCTTCCCCTCCCGCTCACTGTCACCCATTAACCCACACCCCTCCCGCCTGTCCCCTTGCCGCCGGTCCCCTCCCCCCCCCATTCTAGGGTGTTGCCCCGGACGTCCAGTTCATGCTGGCGCGAGCTGCGGCGCTGCAGCAGGCCGCGGGAGACAAGGTGGTGACGCTGGAGCACCTGATGGCCGCCATGGAGGCGACCCGTGGGTCACTGGCGGCCCCCGCGGGCGCACGTGGTGGTGGCGGCGCGCCGGCGCGCGGCGGCGCCGCAGATGGTGCGATTGCTGGCACTGGTGTTGGGGCTGCTGCAGGGCCTGCTGGGTGCCTGCCAGGCTGCACGAGCGGTGCTCGGGTGGGCTTGTCGAGGGGTCATGCTTCTGGGCCACAGCTGCTATCGTTATCTTGCCCGCGTTTGACCCAGATGGGAGCCGTCCGTTCGTCTTCCCCCGCGCAGCCCACTCCACGAATTCTAGCTCCGTCTAGCTCCGCCCGGCTCTAAAATAGGGCCCACGTCCCGCGCCGCCTGCTGACTCATCAGATGGCGCCGCGCTGACGAAGAAGGAGTTGGAGGACACGATGAAGGCGATGCTGCAACCACCCGGGGGCCTCAGCGGAGGGGATGCGGACCAGTCCCCCCTGGAGCGCTTCACGCAGGTGGGGCCGGGGCCAGAAGGTGGAGGTGGAGCTGGAGATGGGGGTGGAAGGGCCGGGAGGCATGAGGGGCCGGGAGGGGGCCGGGAGGGGGCCGGGAGGGGGCCGGGAGGGGGCCGGGAGGGGGCCGGGAGGGGGCCGGGAGGGGGCTGGGAGGGGGCCGGGAGGGGGCCGGGAGCGGGTTGTGACTGACGACGCGGGCGCGGGACGTACAGAACTGGGGGGGGGAGGGACGTGAGGGCAGCGGAAGATGATGGGTTTAGTTGGTTGATTAGGTAAGGCCTGGTTTCGATAAGGCCCGGCTTTGCGTGTTCGTGCACCTGCCTAACCCCCCCGCCTCCACGCCAGGCATACACCCTAACCCGCGCAAACCCCCCCCCCCGGCTCCCCGGTTTGTCGGCCGTGGATTCGCGGATTCTCTTATCAATCCTCCCCCCCCGGCTCCCCGGCAGGACCTCACCGCAGCGGCCCGCGCCGGCAAGCTGGATCCGGTCATCGGGCGGGACGAGGAGATCCGGCGAATGATGCACATATTGTGTCGCAGGACCAAGAACAACCCGGTGGGGGCGGGGGAGGGCGGGTCGGGGGGTTTGGGCGAGGGCTGGCGGGGGGTTTGGGGGGGGGCCTGGTGGAGGGAGGGGGAGAGGGCTGGTGGGGGGGGTTTGGGGGAGTGAGGGTAAGTCAAGGAGGGAAGCCGGGGGAGGACAGCGTATTGCCCTGTGGGTATAGCGTATAGCCGTGAATTTGGTTGGTCGCGGGCAGTTCTTGGAAGAGCGGTGTTGGATGTGGGGAGGGGAGAAGGGCGAGGGGGGAAGGCGGTGAGGTGGTGTGTGTATGGGGCAGCGGAAGACTCTGGTCGTGCGTCCATCACCCCCGGCCCCGCCCCCCTCCCACTTGATTCTCATCCGCCCCCGGCCGCCTCCCTTCCGTGTCCCCACGTTGCTCCTGCAGGTGCTGGTGGGCGAAACGGGTGTGGGCAAGACGGCGCTGGTGGAGGGCCTGGCGCAGCGGATGGTGGCCGGGGACGTGCCTTACAGCCTCATGGGCTGCCGTATAGCGGAGCTGGACCTGGGTGGGTCCAGGGTTTACCCGGGGAGGGGGGGCTGGGGGGAGGTTCCCAGAGGTTTGCGGTGAGGTTTGCGGAGGTTTGTGACGGATGGCACGTGGATCGAACAAGCGGCGGACTCACAGCTAGCTCAGCTCGGTCGTGTGGGGCTTCCCGGCATTGAAGTACGGCACCTCCCGGCGCCATACACCTTTCTGGCTGGCCCCCAACTCCTCCCTCCCCTCCACCAGGTTTTCCTCCCCCTCCGCCCTCCCCCCACAAAACACACATACATCCCCCCTCGCCCCCCAGGCTCCCTCACTGCTGGCGCCATGATGCCGGGGGAGTTCGAGGACCGGCTCAAGGCGGTGCTTCAGGAGGTGGCTGCCTCGCGGGGGAGGATCCTGCTGTTCATCGACGACATCCACAACCTGGTGCCGGCCATGGGGCAGCAGGTGGGGCAGCAGGTGGCAGGGAGCAGGGGCAGTAGGGGGCAGGGAGGAGAGGCAGCAGGAGGGGCAGCAGTTGGGGCAGCAGGAGGGGCAGCAGGTGGGGCAGCAGGTGGGGCAGCAGGTGGGGCAGCAGGTGGGGCAGCAGGTGGGGCAGCAGGTGGGGCAGCAGGGGCAGGGAGGAGGGGTGTAAGACGTGGGGTACGTGGGTTTTGTGGGGTTTGTGCGGTACGTGGGGTGGGGCTTGGGATGCAGCGGGCGATACCAGTGGTGGCTGCTTTTGGAAGCCAGCTTGCGGGGCTGTGGCAGTAGGTGCTTGGGAGGATTGACTGCTGCAGCCAGCGCTCCCTGGAGCTCACTCCGGAACCTGGCCCCCTGGAGGTATGTGTTTTCGGGGGAAGGGGTCCCCCTCACCCCCCCTGGGCCTCCCCCCCTGGACCTCCCCCCCCTGGACCAACTATCTTGTCCTTTTCGCGTCAACGTTTTTTATGCCGCCCCCCCTGGATCTCCTCAGGGCGCCACCATGCTGGACGGCGGCTCGCTGCTGAAGCCGTTTCTTTCCCGGGGGGAGCTACGCTGCATCGGAGCCTCGTCCACCGACAAGTTCAAGAAGACCATCGAGAAGGACCCGGGGCTGGAGAGGCGCTTCCAGCAGGCGAGTGCGGGAGGGGGGGAGACCGTTAGTTGCGTGTGTATATGTGTGCGTGAATGTTGAGCGACCGTTGAGCGACCGTTGTTTATCTGAGAGAGTTAAGTGACCGTTAGTTATGTGAGTGCGTGCGTGTGTGTGTAAGTGTGTGTTTTTGCGTGGCGTGGGTGAGCAGAAAACAGCGCCGGACGGGCTGGAGGAGGGTGAGGTAGACACACGGGTTTGCGGCTGGAGATGGGTTGCCCCTCACCCGATCTGGGTTTCCAGATGGCAATGTCAGGCCCCCTCAACCTCTTAAACCCCCTCTCAAACCTCTCAAACCTCTCAAACCCCTTAAACCTCTTAACCCCCTTCAACCCTGAAGCCCTTACGCAGCACCTCCCCCTCCCGCCCCTCGATCCGACCAGGTGTTCGTGGACCAGCCCAGTGTAGGCGTCACCATCTCCATCCTTCGCGGCTTGCGGCCGCACTACGAGCGGCACCACGGGGTGGCGGTGGGGGAGGACGCGCTGGTGGCGGCGGCGCAGCTGTCTGCTCGCTACATCGCGGGGCGCTTCTTGCCTGATAAGGCAATCGACCTCATGGACGAGGCGACGGCGCAGGTGGGGGGGGGGGGCGGGGGTTGAGAGGAAGGCCGTGGGTCGGCATGCGCTAACAAGTAGGACCGATTGGGTGCACGTTTTGGTGCACGTTTTGTTGCACGTGCACTTGTTTGGGCATCGAATGCTCTGGAGGACTTGGTCTAGGTATCCAAAAGCCGAATGCGGGTGTCGTACCGGGGTGTGTATGGGGGGCATGGGTGGGGTGGACGCGGATTGACGCGCGGCGTGCTTTGTAGCACCTCCGAAACCACGCTTCACAAACCATGCCTCTGAAACCACGCTTCACAAACCAGGCCTCCCAAACCCCGCCTCACAAACCCCGGCTCCGAAACCCCGGAACCCCGCCTCCGAAACCACGCCGCCAGGTCAAGATGGAGATGACCCTCCGCCCCACCGCGCTGGACTCCCTGGAGCGCCGCGTCAAGCAGTTGGACTCGGAGGTGGCCCAGCTGGCGGGCAAGGCGGCGAGCGGTCAGGACAAGACGGCGACCACATGCCTGGAGGAGCTGCGGGTGAGGGGGTGGGGGGGCGCGGGCGTGTGCGGCGTGTGCGTGTGCGTTTGTGTTTTGGCACTGCAGTTCACCCCTGTGGTGAAAACCGAGGCGGAATACACGGCGAGGTGCATGATGTGGCGGGTGGCGAGGTGGGGGGCCATGGCGAGAAGACCCTGTTACACGACCTGGGGGGACGGGGGGAGGCCTGGTTACACGACCTGGGGGGGGAGGGGTGATGCCGGGGGAGGAGGTGGTAAGTATTGGGTGAAACGTGCACGTGGAGGAGCAGCGAAACACATCTCCCGACTCGGATTTCCCCCCCCCCCTTTTATTCCCCTCTTTACTCCCCCCCGCCCCCCTCCGCGCCTCCCATCTCTACTGGACCGCCATCTTCACCGCCTTGGTTTGTCGGCCGTGGATTCGGGGATTCTCTTTAAACCTCCCCGGCCCCCTCCGCGCCTTCCGCTGCCTCCCCGCACCCCCAGGAGGAGCGCATCGGCCTGGTGGCGCAGCGCGACCAGGTGGCTGCTGCCTGGAAGGCGGAGCGGGACGCAGGGCTCAAGGTGGAGGAGCTGCTGCTGCGGAAGCAGTACATCGACATGGAGGTGAGCGGGGAAGGTGGGGGGGGGCGTGAAAACCGGTGACACGAAAAGGACAGGATAGTGGGAGCATGGTCGGCGGACAGCGAGGATGCGGGCGCATGCTGGAGGGGGAAGCGATGAGACCCGTGGGGGAAAAGTGGGGGAGGGGGAAGCGATGGGAGCTCGTGAACAGACAGCGGAGGAATGAAGGAATATTACTAGCTGGAGGGGGAGAGGGGCGATGTTGGGGGGGTCGGGAGCACGGGGCGCGACCCCTGGACGGGGTAACCCGAGGATGCTTCTGGAGGTTGTTGTTGTCAACTACCGTAACGTTAGCGACGCGCGACGAGGACAGGTGGAGCACCGCAAAGCAAGGATGCTGTACAAACGTGTGTGTGTCTCTCTCACTCGCCCGTACGTGCCGTACGCGTCTCGTACAGATCGCGCGGCTGGACGATGCTCTCGCCAACGGCGGCTTTGAGCGCGACGATGACGGCGACGATGACGAGCAGTACGACGAGTACGACGAGCGCGAGCGGCCGGGACCGCTGACGAGCGCCGTGTACGACGGCGAGCGCGGCGGCGGCGGCGGCGTCTCCGCCAGCGGCCGTGCCATGCTGGCGAATCTGCAGTCCCAGGCGGACGACGTGGATGCGTCACTCGTGCGAGCGAGGGCGGCGGAGGCGGCTGGCGGCGCGGCGGCCAACGGCGGCGGCGGCGCTGGGCCCAGTGGGCGGTTGGTTCGTAACGCGGTGGCGGAGGGCGACATCGCCGCCGTCATCAGCCGATGGACCGGTGGGTCGGTGGTTGGCTCGGCGGTTGGATCGGTTGGTTAGGCGCGCAGGCAACGGGCATCGCAACGCCCGGGACGGGCGCGCAGAGCGGGTGTCGTGTCCTAGGGAGTCTCGGGTCCGAGAGGGCCGGAAGTGATGAGTGGAGGCGGCAGACACGTTAGTGTTTCCCAGGGGGCTGCTGCCCTCCCATGCTCCTGCAGCACGGCCTTCCGCCCCTCCCCCGACTCACCCCAGCCCTGAAACCCTAAACCCTAGAAACCTAAACCCTAAACCCTGAAACGCGCAACCCCCCGCCCCCCTCAGGCATCCCCGTCACCAAACTGGTTGCTAGCGAGAGGGAGCGGCTGCTGGGCTTGCAGGTGGGTGCGCGGACCTGCAGCTGACCTGCAGCTGAGAGGGTCGCGGAAATCCACGGAAAGAAAATCCACGGAAAGAAAATCCACGGAAAGAAAATCCACGGAAAGAAAATCCACGGAACACGAGCGTGAGCGTGAGCGTGAGCGTGAGCGTGAGCGTGAGCGTGAGCGTGAGCGTGAGCGTGAGCGTGAGCGTGAGCGTGAGCGTGAGCGTGAGCGTGAGCGTGAGCGTGAGCGTGAGCGTGAGCGTGAGCGTCCCCTTCCGCCCTCTCGCCCCGCTCCTGTCCTGTGCGCAGGACGAGCTCCATCGGCGGATCATCGGCCAGGAGGAGGCGGTGGACGCGGTGGCGGAGGCGGTGCAGCGCAGCCGTGCGGACGTGGCGGACCTCAACGGACCCATCGCCTCCTTCATGTTCCTCGGACCCACGGGTCAGTAAGACCGTCACCACGCCGCTCATTCCTTCATTCGCTGTCTTTAAATGCTATTTTCGAGCAGCACTTGGCGTTTATAATACTAGAAATCCCCTTTTGCAGTAACCCGATCATCGTGCCAGCGCACCACCCCCCCGCAACCCCGCCGCCCTGCCTGAACAACCCCCGGCCCCGCCGCCCGCCCCCAACACACACATACACACACCGCCGACCGTGCGCCCGCTATCCTGTCTTTTTCGCGTCAACGGTTTTCACGGCCCCCACACACATTCGCGGGTCTTCCTCGAACCCCCCACATTCGCGGATTCTCTTTAACCCCTCCCCCCCCACACACAAACACAATCTCAACCTCATCGCAGGCGTGGGCAAGACCGAGCTGGCCAAGGCCCTGGCCGCCTACCTCTTCAACACGGAGGAGGCCATGGTTCGTCTGGACATGTCGGAGTACATGGAGAAGCACGCCGTGTCGAGGCTGATCGGGGCGCCGCCGGGTGGGTGATGGGCGGGGGGTGGGATCTGCGGAGTTCGGTTGGGATCTGCGGAATTCGGTTGGGATCTGCGGAGTTCGGTTGGGATCTGAGGAGTTTGGTTGGGATGTGAGGAGTTTGGTTGGGATGTGAGGAGTTTGGTTGGGATGTGAGGAGAGGCGAGGAGGGGTGAGGAAACCCGTGTGGGGTGGCGGGGATGGCATGAAAAGGGGGTGAGGGGGGAGTGTGACCTGACCTGGTATGTACCAGATCTGACCCCACCTGACCCGGCCCGGGCCTGCCCCGTGCTGCGCAGGTTACGTGGGATACGAGGAGGGCGGCATGCTCACGGACAGCGTACGACGCCGGCCGTACAGCGTCGTACTCTTCGACGAGATCGAGAAGGTGTGTGGGGCGCCGCGATAGGAAGCGCGCGCCCCGGGGGGGGGGGTGCAAGGAAAAGCCGGGGTTTGGGGGAGGTGCGCCTCTGGCTGACCAATCAGCATGGTCCAATCACTGCGGTGGTATTTAGGGGTTCTGGTGATCATTCTGATCTAAGTCCTTATGGCGTGCAGGAACCTAAAGCAGCCCAGTAGGCAGCCCTCGGTACTGGTGGTGCCTGCCGCCCTAGGTCCCTCTCCTCTCACTGGAGAGGGTCCCCTCACGGGACCGCTGCTGTGGAAGCCCCTCTGACGACCCTCCCCTCTCCCCCCCTCCCCGCCGTTTATTCGTGTCACCGGTCTCACACCACCCCTCCCCGCCCCCTCTCGTCTCCTCCCCGTAAGGCCCACGTGGACGTGTTCAACGTACTGCTTCAGATCCTGGACGACGGCCGCATCACGGACGCGCAGGTGGGCGGCCGGGAGGGAGGCCGGAAGGGAGGGAGGGAGGCCCGGAGGGAGGGAGGGAAGGCGGCCGGGAGGGATTTCGAGGAAGACCCGTGATGCCCGATGCTCGAAAAAACCGTCCGGGAGGGAGGGAGCGGTTATCGAGGAGGCGTGGTGATGGGGGTCAGGGTGGGTGGTGGGACGTGCGTGGTGTGGGACGTGCGTGGTGTGGGGTGTGCGGCGCCAGCCGGGTTCATCGGCTTCACAGGACGGTCGTGACCGCAGGTGCTAGCGCACCTCCAGCGATGCAGCTGCAGCTCTTCGGGCTGCAAGTGCAACAGCGCGACTGTGTGCTACTGTAGTATGCGTGTATTGTACATACGTGGTACAGAAGAAGGCCAGTGCGCGTTGCGGCGCGGAGGGACAAGAGCAACGCGACGTCTCGAAGCGTAGCGGCGGCACCGGTGAAGCGTAGCGGAGGCACCGGTGAAGCGTAGCGGAGGCACCGGTGAAGTGTAACGGAGGCACCGGTGAAGTGTAGCGGAGGCACCGGTGAAGTGTAGCGGAGCCACCGGCAAAGGCCTTCAACGCACGTGGGCCTGTCCTCTCCTCTCCTCCCCTTCCCCCCCCAGGGCCGCACCGTGTCCTTCAAGAACACCGTCATCATCATGACCTCCAACCTGGGCTCCGCAGAGATCTTCTCCCACGTGACGACAGGCTCGGCGGCGCCGGCGGCGGCTGGGGAGGACGGCGCGGCGGCGGCGGCGGCGACGGCGGCGGATGGCGCCAGCGCCGACGCCGGCGCCGGCGAGGGCGGCAGCGGCCGGTCCGGGCGGGCGCTCCTGAAGGAGAAGGTCATGGAGCACGTGCGCAGCCACTTCAGGCCCGGTGGGTGGCGGGAGGCCGTGGGGTACGGGATGGTACGGCGGTGTCGTACAGGGAGGTGGGGGCCGTACATGCCGTACAGGGCGGAGAGGATTGCGGTTGGGGTCGCCAGCGAGGGGGCTGGGAGCGGCCAATGGGCCCAGGGCGGGGCGGGTTGTTGGGAGGGGAGGAGAGCGGCTTGAGCAGGTGCAGGGGCACGGCGCCAGCCCCGACAAGCCGCCCTCCGAAACCAGCAGCGACGGCGCCGGCGGTGCTGCACGACGTGCGCTTGACGCCTCACGTGCCTCCCTTCCTTCCCAGCCTTCCTCACCCCCTTACCCGCGCCCTCCCTGCCTTCCTCACCGACTTACCCGCGCCCTCCCAGCCTTCCTCACCCCCTTACCCGCTCCCTCCCTCCCTCCGTCTGCCTCCCACCCTCCCTCCGTCTGGCCCCCAAGAGTTCATCAACCGGGTGGACGAGTTTATAACCTTCGACCCGCTCCAGGAGGACCAGATCAAGCAGATCGTCACTATGCGCGCAGAGAAGCTGGTGTCGCGGCTGGCGGAGAGGCGCATGAAGCTGCAGCTGACGGTGCGTGTTGGGCTGTGTGTGGGTTTCGGCGTGTGCCTGGCCCCGGTCCCTAAATCCCGCGAGCTTAGTAAGCAATGAAGAAGCGTTTAGCCCTCGCGTTGGCAGAAGGGGATGCGCACGTCGAGAGGCCTCAGTAAGGGGCATCGCTTCCCATTCGAACGTTTGATTCCACGCCACACGTCTTCAGCCACGATACCCTCCGCCACGAACTGGCTGCCCGTCCATATTCCATACTCCCTGTTTTCTTTTCCACTGTACGGCGTCACTCGCCGTACCCACCACCGCCATACACCCCCCCCCGTCCCTCAGGACCCGGCCGTGGAATTCCTGGCCTGCAAGGGGTACGACCCCGCGTACGGCGCTCGTCCCGTCAAGCGCGCCCTGCAGCGCGAGCTCCAGACGCTTCTGGCGCAGGCGCTGCTCCGAAACCAGTTCACGGAGGGAGACACCATTACCGTCACCGTACGACCGGACGGGTTGGGCCTGGCGCTGGCGCGCACCGCCTCCGGCGGTGCCGGCGCGAAGCCCCCCGGCGCCGCCACTGCTGCCACGGCGGCGGCGGAGTCGGAGCCGACGGAGAGCACTGCTGCGACGGCGGCGGAGGCGAAGGAGCCGGCAGCCGCCGCCAACGGGGCTAAGGACAAGGGGGTGGAGGGGGAGGCCAAGGCTAACGGGCACGGGCCAACTGCCAACGGCGCAACTAACGGTGTGCCCAACGGCACGAGCCACTGAGGGGTTCCCAAGCGGGTTTGTGCGGTCGCCCGGGGGGTTGCAAAAATACCCTGTTACTCGACGTGGTCGCCGGGGGGAGGGGGGTTGGAGGGCGTCTGGTGGATACCGGTGGAGGGTGTGGGTGTGGAAGTTGGATCAAGGCGAGGTGTGCTAGTGTTCGGGTTCGTGTCCGTGTTCGGGTTCGGAAACTTCATATGTGTGCGTGTCATCACCGGGACGTGCGGCTGTGCATCAAACTGCTGTTGGCGTCCAACACAACGGTATCCTTAGCTGTCCGTTATAGCGGCATTATCTAGCTGTCTGGTGCGCCTTGCCTGTATTGAGGTTAGGCAGGGACGGGCACTGGCCGCTTGCCGCCGTCGTTCGCACTGCTTGGCTTGCGCGCCCGGGAGTACTACGGACAGCCGCATTCGTATCGTTACGGTTGGGGTTGCCTGCGTTGGGGATGGCCCTCGCGCACACTACACGGATTCACTGATCGCGCGAGTGGGGCCGCCGCGGAAGAGGGAAGACACCCCCGCAGCGTTTACATTTACGCGTGGCGTCTCTTCGCGTCTTATTGGGAGCCTCTTATGCTTTGTCGGAGCGTTGCCTTCGCCTGCATGAGCGCAATAGGATATTGACTTGAGGTAGGATCGCTAGGATATTGAACTGAGGTACATGTATCGCAGCAGTGGTGGTGGTGTCCTCAACGAACCAATGCTGCCAGCAGCACTGCCAAGACGCCACCTTTCGGTGTTGACATCCGCCCCCCCCAACTACCGCACAATACTGCTACATTTCGCACTTTTTTAAACAGACCTGAACAGACAGGGACCCTGAAGCACGGCCGGGAATACCAGGAGTGGCATCTCGCCGTGCGAAGGCGGCCGAGGCTACGTGGGCCCGATGTGCGCACCTTATCCCTTCGGCTCCGATCGTGAGCCAGCTAACGTCCAACGCCGAAAGCTACCAGACGAACAAGGACGACGTCCGTTACTCAGTGTCAACGAACCTTATCTAACAACTCACACGCAAGAGAACTTCACTCCAACAATCATGCTCAGATACGCGTTCCTGGAGCGGCGCCGAAACCATGACTAATGCCCGCGAATCGTCCATGCCGGTTCTGGGGCATGACGGTCCGGCATCAGCGAAGACTCGCAGCCAGGAAATATTATGAAGGCCGACAAACGAAACGGCTGGCAGAGCAACGTACAACCGCTATTACAACAGCACAAACCACTCGTGAAACACCGTACACCGCAGCCCCTCTTCGCGGCTGCGCCGCCTCGACTGCCTCGATTTCGCAAAATACAGCGCCTGCCCTGACTCACTCCGAAACCAGACACGTGGGGACTCAGATCCACCCAGGACGACGTGTGACGTTGCTGCTCGCGACCAAGCTGTCGTACGACGCCGTACAGCAACGGCAATTCCACACGTTGGCGTATATTACGCAGTCACCAGCAGCGCTGTGAAGGCTGTTGCCGTCGGGCAGCCGCAGCTGTCGACCGCTGTGTCGCGAGATGCGGCTCCAAGGGGATCCAAACTGGGATCCACCTTCTGGGACTTTGAAAAACAGATTAATAACCCCTAGCCTACCGCCAAAGGGCCGCACGGGCGCATGCACCCCCACCACACACCCCACACCACCCCCCCACACACCCACCCATCCACCGTGCAGGGGAAAGGGAGTGCGGCCCCTTCTCGCTGCCTCGGCAGGCCCTCGATGCCGTGCCGCTGCCGTGTGCGAAGTCCCCCGCCATCCCCCGCCACCCCCCGGCCCCGCCCTTCCCCTGTCCCACCAGCCGTCTAGCGCCGCCCTGCTCCAGACGTCCCTCGGCGCCGTTGCGGAGAGGCAGCTCCACCTCCACAACCCCGCGCCTTCACCCCCACCATCCCCACTGTCGGCCCCCCCACACACGATCCACCGAACCTCATGAACACACACAAACACCCGCGAAAAACCGGTGTTGCTGTTCAAGCTGTGTAAGCAGCGCCACATGACGGGAGCGGTTGGGGCGCGCGGAAGCCCCATCCTTGTTAACGCTCCGAAACCGGCGCGCTCATTTCCGCGTGCGTACGGCAATCGAGGGCCAGCGAGACAGTACCGCCTTCTGCCCTGCCCGGCTGCCTTCCATCCTCCTGCTGGGTAATCCAATCCGCCCCCCCTCGTGTGGAGAGGCTCCGCCTCCGCCTCCTCCTCCTCCTCCTCCTCCCCCTCCTCCTCCTCCCCCTCCTCCTCCCCCTCCTCCTCCCCCTCCCCCTCCTCCTCCTCCTCCTCCTCCTGCTCCCCCTCCTCCTCCCCCTCCTCCTCCTCCCCCTCCTCCTCCTCCCCCTCCTCCTCGCCCACCTCTCCCCGCGCCTCGCCTTCCTCGGACAAGCGAGGGCCCCCCCACCACCGCCTCCTCGTCCTCCCCCTCCTTGCCCGCAAAGGGCGTGTGGTGTGACCACCGCCAAGAAGAATCACGGATGGGACCCAAACCCCCAGCCTGCCTCGCCCGCCTCGCCCACAGCTCGTACTAAATAGACAGCGCCGGCGCCTTCACTGCGACGACGCGCGACGAGTCCTGTAACCATTCCCCCACCACGACCCCCGTGGACAACCGCCACATGTCCCGGCATGCTTGCCAGTGCTTGCTTGGAGCGGGTGCATGCAATGCATCGCATATGCACGACCTGGTCTTCTATCTGATGTAAATCAACACGCAGACCCTGCGTGGCTTAGCGGTAAATGGGACACACCCGACATACGCCTCCCTCCTCCAGCCCGCGCTCCACGTGCCATCCGGCCCGGTAAGAGTATGCGTGGTATTCGCGGTGTAGCGGTTTACACACATACCCTTTCCGTTAGGGCACGGTAGCTGCACCTGGCCAACTTCAGGCCCGGCCAGCTGATGTAAAAGGCCTCCCGCCCCCCCCCCCACACACAAACACAGAGACCGCCGCGCCGCGCCGCGCGCTGGTCGAGTACGGCTCCAGAGCCCCAGAGCTCCGAAACCGCAAAGCGTGCATCGCTGCGACAGGCGGAGAATGCACTCGGAAAGCTGGCGCATTGGAGCCGAGCACGAGCGCCTCGACTTCAAACCCCCCCAGATCCAAAAAAGCAAAATGCGGTCGCGAGGCCGCCGCTCCGAGACCAATCTCCGAGATCCTTGTTCCAACCGTCCAACGCAGCCGGCATACCCGACATTCCCACCGCACCGATCAACACTGTGTTTCTTTGTTTCATGTAGAATTATGGCCCCCATACTTTTGCGCGCAGCTTTATGCCCACCACGATCACGACCACGCACGCTGCCTGGCTCCAGGGGAGGGCCGTAACCCCCCCCTCACCTCCTCCTCGCCGCACCACCAGAAACACACCACCCCGCGCCGCCCCCCTGCCCCCCCTGCTCCGAAACACACCACCCCGCGCCCCAATAACCTCCGGGCTGCTCCACCCAATAGTGAAAATTTACGCCTGCCGCCTTCGCCGCCCCATGCACCTGCCGCACCCATGCACCTGCTGCACCTGCTGCACCCATCGCCTCTGCCCCATGCACCTGCCGCCGCCGCCGCACCGCGCTCACTCCACCTTGGCACCAGCCGCCGCCGCCGCCGCCGCTGCCGCCGCCGCGAGGCTCCCACGGCGCCTGCGGTGCAGCGCGCGCAGGAAGGCGTGGCAGGCGGCGTTCGTGGCCACAGCCGCCCCCGACACCACAGCAGCCCGGACCCAGGCATACACCGGGTTGAAGTCCGCGCCCATGGACCCCCACATGCCCACGTACACGGGCACTCGGAGGACCGCCAGCAGCGCCGAAGTGGTGGTGGGGACCTGCGTCGGGGGAAGGCGGGGGGTGCCCGGATATGCCTCCAGGATAAGGCCCTCGCTCGCTCGCGCCTGTTCCTCTTCCTCCTCGTCCGCCTCCCCGCCTTTGAAATGCCGATGGCCGAACCCCGCCCCCCATGCCCCTACAGGAACCACTCCGCACTCGACAGACCCCCCGGCACCCGCACACATCCGATCCTGCGTACCCCAAATCCGATCCTGCGTATCCCAGCACATCCGATCCCGTGTATCCCACATCCGATCCCGTGTGCCACACATCCAATCCCATATGTCCCACATCGCATCATCTCATATACTTATACCCCGCGCCCCACATCCAATTACCCCACCCCGCACCCCACGGTCTCCCTCGAACCCCGCACCCCACACCCCCTCACCCACCAGCGCGGTTCCAAGGAACAGCACTCCGTCCCCCACCAGCACCGCCGGACCCAGGTGGTACCCGGACACCGCGAGGCAGGGAGCCAGCCGCAGACCCCACACCAGCAGCCCCGCCGCCAGGTGCGCCAGCAGCCGCAGCAGCATGCAGCGCCGGACCATACGCACCCACGTGGCATGCGGCAGTAGCGGCCAGGCGACGGCAGTAGCCAGGGCCGGCAGGACTGCGACCAGGGAGGGGGCTAGGTCTGCGGCTAGGGCGGGCAGCCACGGCATCACTGGGTCTGGCAGTAGCGGGGTCAGGGACGGCGGCAGGAGTGGGGGAGGGGCCGACTGGGGCTGGGAGGAGGCGGCGGCTGCGGCTGCGGCGGCGGCGGCCGAGACGGCGGCCGAGATGGCGGCGGCAGCGGCGGAGCCTCTATTGTTCCAAGCGCGGAGGACGATGACGGCATAGAGGGTGAGAAGGAGGAGGTACCTGGGGGGCCGGGGGGGGCGGGGAGTTGGGCCGGGAGTTGGGGGTTGAGGGTGTGTTTTGTTGAGGGGACGTTGCGGAAGTGTGGGGAAAGGTCGAGAGGAAGCAGGAGGGGAGAGGCTGATGACTAATCGGGTAAGCCCGCCCAACCTCGCCGTACGCCTCAACCCACCGCGAGGGCGCGAAGTGATCCCCTCCAAGCGAACCCCGAACCCGCCCACAGCCCCAGGAGCAACCCATGGCTCTGTCGCAGCAGTGAGCGCCCTGGGCAACCATCAACCACCATAACCACCATAACCGCGCCAAAACCGTCAGGACGACACTCACAGCTTGTGCATCTGGCTGGCGCTGAACTCCGCCACCAGCGCCTGGTAGCTCTGCTCCTCGGCGTCCTGCGCCCCCGCCGCCACGTCAGCGCCAAGGATGCCGTACATCCGACGCCCCGCTCCCAGGAGCCCCAGCGAGCAGCCGGAGCTCACCAGCTCTAGCGGCCAGCGGCGGCGGCGACGACGACATGCCTGCTGCGCCGGCGCCGCCGCTGCGGCGCCGCCGCCGGCGGCTGCGGCGGCCACGACGGGTGCGATAGCCCCACCGGCCTCATCATTCTCCGCCGCCAGGCCGCTTCGGCTGACGCCGCCGGCGCCGCCAGTCGCCGCCACCGCCGGGACGTCCCCCGCAGCGACACCACAGTCGTCTCCAGCCCCCGCCCCCGCCGCCGCCCCCGCCGCCGCTATCGGGCCTTGTCCATGACCCATGGGTCGCGGCGGCCCGCAACGCTGCTCCTCCGACGCCGCAGAGCCTTCGCCACTGGCGGCAGCGGCCGTGGGGGTGGTTGCACATTCGGCTGCGGCGCCGCCGCCGCCGCCGCCGCCGCCTACGGCGCTCGGCCCCACGCTGATCGCCAGCAGCGCCGCTTGCAGCCAGCCCACCGTCTCGCACCACTCCAGGGCACCGGCTCCGGAACCAGAGCCCTCCGTGAACCAGCTCAGCAGGTGCGAACCCAAATCAATGAGTCGGGCGCGCAGGATGTGGGTCAGGCGGCAGCCGCCCGTCGGGTGGCGCACACCCGGGCTGTAACCGCCAGCACCGTTGGCGCCGTTGGCGCCGTTGGTGGAGCAAGCCGCGGCGACTGCTCGGGAGATGGCGGTGCTTCTGGGGGTAACGGGGGGTTCGAGGGAAACCCGTGGGGGTGGGTGGGTGGGTGCAGAATGCGGGTTTAGGGTTTAGGGTTTAGGATGACGTTGGCAGGATGCGTTCGGCGAGCAGCGAAGCACGTGCGGGCCCCGGGGGCCGGCCGCCTCCTAGGCGCCGGGTCTACCTGCCCCTCAGCCTAGCCCCAGAGCACGTCGTCCCGTGGCCACGTCGCCCCGTGGTCACGTCGTCCCGTGGTCACGTCGCCCCGTGCCTGCAGGCCCCACCTCCGCCCACCTCCGCCCACCTCCGCCCACTCCCTCCAGCTCTCGCCTTGCCCTGTCACAGCCTCGTAAAACACCAAGCGACCGCTGCAAAACACCAAGCCAGGCCAGCGCACCATACCCCCCCCTCCTCCATCCCCACCTCCACCCGCATCTCAAAACTTCTGTTTTAAACGATTTTTTCGGACATCCACGGGTTTCCCTCGAACCTCCACCCGCAGACTCACCCTGCTCCGACCCCCTCGCAACCCCCCCACCCGCCCTGCGCTCTCCAGCATGCCTCTCCAAACGACTGTCCTAAACGGGTTTCTCTTCCGTACAGGGGTTTTCCTTGGAACCCTCAGCTCACTGCCGATCCACAGGTTTCCTCTCGTACCCCACCCCCCCCAGGGGTTTCTGTAAACCCCCAGGCTCAACCCACCCTCCCTCCGCACCTGAGGGCGGCATGCACATGGTGCATGAAGCAGCCGATGTCCATCAGCACGTCGCGCAGCTCCCCTGGAGTGCCCTGCCAGCCGTCCGCCAGGCCCGTCAGCTCCGAAACCACCCGCGGGTCGTCGATCAGCAGCACTGGCACCACAGAGCCGCGCACCTGCCCGCCCTGCCTCGCCTCCACCAGCAGCAACCCCGGCAGCGAGGGCAGGGACCCCAACTGCACATCCGCGGTGTAAACAATGGCAGCAGCAGTAGCGGCGGCGGCGGCAGTAGCGGCGGCGGCGGCAGTAGCGGCGGCGGCGGCAGTAGCGGCGGCGGCGGCAGTAGCGGCGGCGGCGGCAGCCGCCGCGGTACCGCCGCCGCGGCTGCCGCCGTCAGCCACGTCGTCGTCATCGTCCCCCAGTTGCCGTTGCGGCCGCTGCCGCTGGTGCTGATGCTGATGCTGGTGCTGGTGGTGGTGCTGATGCTGGTGCTGATGCTGGTGGTGGTGGTCGCGAGGGGCCTCGTCCCCCTGGTGCTGCAGGTGGCGGTCTGCCGTGTCGTGGACCCTTCCTGGAGGCGACGCGGGGTCCCCCCCGGAGATGTCGGAGAAGGTCACCGACAGCGGCAGGCAGCTCCCCTGCGAGCGCACGACGATATCCGGCAGGTCGCCGCCGCCGCCGCCACGAGCGTCGCCGCCGCCTAAAGCCCATATGTCTACACGCAGCCGGGCCGCCGCGGCGGGGGCGCTGGCGGCGGAGGCCCCACGATCCTGTTCAGGCAACGCGTGCATTCCGCGCGCCGGCGGGTGCGGCATTAGCAGCACCCGGGGCCGTACGGCAATGATGGCGCAGGCGCCGTGTCCGGAGCCGCCGCCCGCCATCCGGCTGCTAAAGGGCGACAAATCCTCCTCCTCCTCGTCCGGCTCGACCGGCGGCGGCGCCGCCGCCGCCGCCTGCAGACCGTCGGCGCCGTCAGCGGCCTCCAGCGGCATGTCGTACGTGACGCTTGCAGAGCCGGCGCCACCGGCCGACTCCCCATCGTCCAAGTTGTACGACACCTCGTACTCGACGCTGCCCTCGTACGGCAGCCGCAGCGCGCGGATCAGCGCGCCGATATCCATGCTGCGCCTGCTGCTGGTGCTGCCGGCCATGCTGTGCGCTGCGCCCGCCACCGTCACCACCGCCGCCACCTGAGACCCGACGGCGCTGACCACGTCCTCCGCCGACCCCTCCGTCAGCCCCGAAACCACCGCCGGCTCCGGCACGCCGTCTTCGCTGCCGCACTCGGTCAGCGGTCGCGATTGCGAGCAGAGCGACGGAGTGACGAGCCCCGATGACGTCAGCGCCGCCAGCGCCTCCGGCGTCACCGCCGCCGCCGCCGCCGCCGCCGCCGCTGCATGCGTAATTGACTCCCCGGCCGCTGAGGAGAATGCTGATT
The DNA here is from genome assembly GCA_003116995.1 of Yamagishiella unicocca. Taxonomy (NCBI): domain Eukaryota; kingdom Viridiplantae; phylum Chlorophyta; class Chlorophyceae; order Chlamydomonadales; family Volvocaceae; genus Yamagishiella; species Yamagishiella unicocca. The sequence continues at coordinate 153,099 of BDSL01000137.1, read as the reverse complement.
CGTCGCTGTTTGGCGCCGGCGAGGTGCCCCAAAACAGGGTATCCACCACCAGTTCGCCTGAGAGTTGGCGTTTCCGGGAAGAACCGTGGATGCCAGAAAAAACCCTTTAGGACAGACGTTTTGAGATGCATGCTGGGGAACTGGGTTGAGGATACGAAAGACGAAGGTCGTAGGTCGACCTTCGGCGGCTAAGCTAAATTGGGGTTGGGTTTGGGGTTTTGGGGGGTTCAGCGCGGTGTCAAGGGGAGGAGCGGATGAGCGAGGGGTCGGGTGGGAGGAGGCAGCGGTGAGAGGGACGAGGATTAGGGAACAAAAGGGAACGAAACACACGGGGGTCGGGTGTTGGCTTGCAGCGCGCTACGAATGCGCGTCGTACATGGCTCCCGGACCGGCCCCAACAACTAACTGGTCTGGGCTCCTCTGCCCCTCTGCTGTCCTCCCCTACCACTCACGATCCGCTCGCTACACTTCCGACCCGCCCACTAAAGTTCCGAACACAAATGTCCATCTAGGCACCAGAACGCATGCGCACCACGACAAAGGCAGAGTCCATTCCACCACATGACAACTGTCTGACGAACCCTTACTACCTCCAGCCCAGCACCTAAAACACACGCACATACACCACACACACACACACGAGAACATACCGCAACCCCGCCCCGCAAGGTCCCTCTCAGCTCCGAAACCAACTCACAGCAACCGCGGCGCATGTAAATGGCGTCCAACCGCAGCCCCGCCTCCGAAACCACGTCCTCGATGCGGTCCCTCCAGCCTGGCGCGACCTGCTCCGGTTCCACGCCGTGGATCTTGACTGCCGTGCGGCGGACGCGGGTGAGACCAACGTAGGACGACGCGAAGCGCGCGCCCGGCGACCCGCGGGGATCAGCTCGCAGCGGCGCAGCGGGCCGCACCAGCGGCATCGCCGGCACCCTCGCGCAGCTCATCTCCCTAGAAGTACGACAACGTACGGCGGACGGCTGCGGCTGCGGCGGCAGCTGGTGGCTGCTCGCAAACGTGAAGGGCCCCTCCCGCTCCGCCAGGTGGCCGCCTTCCTGGCTCCTCGCGGACAGCTTGTATGGCTGCAGGAGGCGGGGCTCGGCGGGAGGCACCAGGCTGCCCTGATTTGCGCCGCCACCGCCGCCGCCGCCGCCGCCATCATTACCAGGATTGTCAGGCTGTTGGATGGGACGGGCCTGCTTACCGTCAACCTGCTGCTCAGTGTCCTGCTGCTGGTGGTAGTGGTGGAGTCGGAGGAGGTGGTGGTGGTCGCGGTGGCGACCAGTGAGCGGTGGCGACGCCGGCGGGGTGGGCGGGCCCCTCCCCTGGAGCAGCGCCAGCGGGTCGGCGCCCTCCCCCGCCCGGTGCAAAGCGGCGGGAGGCCCTCCCGGAGGTGGCACCTGTCTGCCCTCACCCACACCCTCACTCACACCCTCAGCCTCGCCCTCGAAGGCCTTACTCGCCTCACTGTCACTGCCGCCGCCGCCGCTGCCGCAACCGGCACTCGCCGGAGTCGCCGCCTCCGGGGCCGCTAGATCCCCAGGACCCGATCCGGATCCGGATTCAGGTTGCGGCAGCTCCTTCCGGTGCGCTTCGCGATCCAGTCGCATTTCGCTGCCGCCGCTACCCGCCTTACACGTCGCCAGCTGCTGCTCCTGCTGCTGCTGCTGCTCCTGCTGCTGCTGCTCCTGCTGTCCGCTGCTGCTGCCGCGGGTGCCGTTGCTGTCCCTCCTGCGCCACCTCCATAGCTCCAGGGAGATCAGCGCGATGGAGCTGATGACGCGCAGCGACATCGTGACCAGCGGGTTCAGGCCACCCAGCTCCGCCATAAGGCCCAAGGGGCACATGATCGCGACTACGACGTCACAGAGGGGCGCGGCTCGGAGGCACCTGTCGGGTCGCGGCAGGAGAGGGAGTGAGGAGTAGGCGGAGGAGGGGGGGGGGGAAGAGGGGACGGGGGAGCGGGGGCGGGGGAGAGGGGGTTTGAGAGAAAACCCGTGGGTTGGCGGGGCGGGGGAACCGTGCCTCGTGTAGACAAGAGAACAAAAGGGCGTATGAAAGGGCGTATGAAAGATGTGGGTGTTGCCATACATTTACTCATCTTGGTCTGGAATGCCGGGAGGGCTGGGAGGGGGAGGAGGTTATGCATGGCTTCTGCGTGTGGCTCTTTGGGGTGCCTGGGGTTGGCAGCAAATTGCAGCGCGGAGCGCATTTGCCTCTGGCATCATATTATGGTCTGCGGCATACGGCTGTATTCCCTGGTGCCCTCTGTTGGAGCATACGCAACGCACCGCGTGGAGAGCGCCGAGGGTTCGGAGGCCGGGCTGGCTAGCAACATGACGAGCAAAACGGCCGCAGGAATCAGGCGTTGTATAATGGCGAGCACCGGCGAGACGAAGCGCAAATGGAGAACGGAAGGTAGGAGGCCCGCAGCGGCAAGGCGCACGAGCGCCAGTCCATGCGCCGAGATGACCCAGCGGTCACGCGGCAGCATCTGGAACTTTAGAAGGTAGTCGCGATGAGCATTGCATATGATGAAGCTTGTGCGCGGGCCCAAGTGTCCTGAGCACGGGTAGGCGCGCAAGAATTCTTGGTCAAGTGGCACAAGGCTCTTCTCCATAACATTTAAGCATGACAGGTTAAACAAAAGGCGCTCAGTTTCACAAGTGTCGGAAGCCGGTTCTCGCTAAAGCTGTCAACCGTGTCGACAGAACAGAAGCCGCGCTTACGATAAGGAAGGACTCGATGCATTGTAAAAGACTGTTATCAAAGCAACAGTGGCCGGAGCGCTAGTTCGCAATAGCTTGTTCGAGGGAGGACGACTTTATTCGTAAACCACTGAGTCCGTCCTCCTTCCGATACGAAAGTCAAGCCATGGTTATGTCAACTACCAGCAGAAGATTTTAGGCGACAGCGACGGAATAATTATACCATATGGATCACTGCAAGCTGCTAGAACCAGAGCGCTCTGGCTAGAACCATAAGGATGGAATGCAGCCACTTAAGTGGTTTGATGCCTTCAGCTTTTTGGATGTCGACCACATTATTACCTATGCATAAAGTTACTCGTGAGGGCAATCGGCTACCACGCCAGTCGTGGTCGTACAACGTACACGGCCCTGCAGGCCTAACCCGCCGGATAGTGCATTCGATGAGACATACAGTTTGCGACTCTCGCCGGCTCACTTAACCCGAGCTGCCGTATCTGACCCCGGCACCCCACTCTCCTCGCGGTCCCTGCGGACCCAAATTTCAACGCAGCGCTAGCGTGGAACCGGTGGAATTGATGAGCAGAACATTAGAGATGGTCAAATAACCAATTCACCTAGATCGAACACTGACAGGATCTTCAAGGGAAGCAGGCCCCCAGTAGGCCAGGGTAGCGCACGACGTAAGATCGCCATGTTTTTGGGGTCATTGGGAATTTCAGTTAAAGGGCTCACTTAACCGGTGCTCCCAAACCGGTCTGCCCCGCTGTAATTTAAGGGCCGCACGTCCTGACGCGAAGGAAGGGTGCGTGTGACTGGCAATGTTGCGCCAGCATGCTGTACGGGACCATGCGGGAGGGCTTTACTCGATGTGCCTGGCATCACCGGCAATGTTGCGCCAGCATGCTGTACGGGAGGGCTTTACTCGATGTGCCTGGCATCACCGGCAATGTTGCGCCAGCATGCTGTACGGGAGGGCTTTACTCGATGTGCCTGGCATCACCGGCTGAACAGAGGTGTAGTCTTGTTGGGTGGTTCCGGTTCACACCCTTTCACACCGTTGAACCACCGGGGCAGGGTCGGCAGCCCCGCATCGTCACCTCACCTGCCTCGCCGCGATGCCCAATTCAGACACGGGCATCCAGTAAGGAAGCCTTAAGCAGAACAATAGACAAAAGAGGCGCAACATTATTCGCTCGAGCATTGTTATCAGTTGGATCCAAGCCGGTACGACGCGGCTGCCCACATGTACGACCCTATGTCTCAGCAGGCAGGCATCCACTTCCCACACTCGACACCCATTGCCCGTTTCGCATGCGAAGTTAGGACAAGCCGTCTCCGTAGAAACTTTTGCAGCAACCGACTGTGCGTTCACGCACGAGCTGGCCGTTTCTAACTGACACGTCGTACCCGCACGTCAACAGTAGGAGAAAACAAGACGTAAAGTAGCAGAGCAAGTGATCACAGGCACGACGAAGGCTGCTGGAAACCGAAAAATAATGTCCTACAGTAACGGACAACCGCGACGGAAGATATGGTAGCCATTCGAACAAGCGGCTGAGCAGAAAGGAAAGCCCTGCCAGGGAAAGGGTACGTCGCCCGAGCAGGGAGGAACGGGGTGCAGCGTGGTGATGGTGGCAGACTAAAGGCGGCCTGTGCAGAATCCGCGTCCTCGCGCAAGTGAAACGGGCGATCGCACAGCTCCCTCGGCCGCACGTTGAGCCGATGCCGAAGGCGCAGACTAAAGGCCGGTCATCACTAGGCGCAGCCCCAAAATTATTCATCAATGAATCAACGGCGGGCGTGATCCTGCCGTACGGTACGGCGCTGGGCACCGTACGCCCACCGACCGGCACCGTCAGAGCCCGAGCAGGCTGCAGAAGGCCGCGATGACCCCGGGGGCCCCAACTGCACCGTTGTCATGAAAACGACGAAAACCCAAAACCCAAAACCCAAAACGCGGTCCAGTAGTGTTGGACATCACCACGCCCGTCTAAGCTCTCCCCGGCGCCCGATGCTCTGCGGCGCCCAGACAGGCCACGACGCGCCCTGGCCCCCGGGGCCGTGTCATGCTGCCGGCCGCGGCCGCCGCCTCCAGCTGCTCATCCCGCAACCTCATCGCTCCGCTCCGCACTCGTCTCAGCGGACCCCACCCCACCCCACCCTAACCGGCCCGGCCAGTCGCGCATTCATCACGTGCCGTCTGCCGCCCCATGCCCCACCGGCACAACAAGCAGTCTGGTCTTCGTTATGGTGTCATCATTATTAACAGAACCATTAGCATAGGTACGGATGACGTCATCCCACGCTCGCGTGCCGTCGTTCGACGTCTCGCTACTCAGAACAAAAGCGCTGTTGTTCTGAGGAGTCCCAAAAGAACCTACCACCGGATAAACGCGCGCCGGCTCGCTTACTCGCCCTTGTTAGCCAGTTAGCATCGAAGGGTAGTGGACAGCAGTGGACGGGCAGCACGAGGCAACCGCAGCCGCCCAGTGCCTCTATGCCCACGTGGACCGCCCTTCGCTCCTATACACCCCACCATGCCATCGATCCAGCCGTGAAATGTGGTTGGCCCGGATATCCAAGCCCGGATACCACAGCCCCGACACGTCCGCCCCGCCCACCCCAGCTTTTACTGTACTCCATCTGCTATGTCCTGTAACCGGGCCTTCTCGCCAACCGCCAGCTCCTGTGCGCGCCCGCGTCCCCTACAACCGCAAGCAACCGCAGCGAGCCCTCTGGCCGCTACTCGCTCGGCGCGAGCTTCGGAATATCCAACTGGTGTGGATACAACGACTTCTCGCTGCCGCAGCTCCATCGAATCTAATCCAATCCAACCCAATCCAATCCAGTCCCACCTTACCGCAATCCGAATCCATTCAAGTGCCCAGCAATTAAGAGGATGCCCCTCCCATGTCCAGATCGGCCCATCTACGAGGCTGCCCCGGCGCCGCCGGCTGCTGAATCGCCCGCTCGCCGCCGCCAACCGACGCCCGCCGGCCGCCAACGGATGATACCCGCCTCTCCTCCCTCTCCATAGGGCCCACGCTCTCCACCCCGTCCATAGGGCCCACGAGCTGCACTTGGTCCATCTTACCCACCGAAGGCACAGGGCCCTCAACCTGTTTGGCCTTGGAAAAGGACTTCAGGTCCTGCGCCGGCCGTGGCGACGACACCTGCGGCGGCGTCGCTGCGCGCAGCGGCGGCGCCTTTGGCATCGGCGCCGTCAGCAGTGGTTCCGGAGCAACCTGGTTACCGGCCACGGCGCCCGCCCAGCCACCCGCTGCTGACGCGGCGGCGTGCTGCTTCGCGCGCAGGCGGTTCGCCTTGGTGCGCTTCCGCTTGCTGAGCATGAGACTGGTGGCGTCACTGCCGCCACCCGAGAAACCCTCCGCCTCCATGGCCTTTGCAGCCGCCTTGGCATCCAGCTCCTGCAGCACATCAGTGACCAGGGGGGGGGACGCTGGTTTGTGTCCGAGAACTTCCAGGGCTGAAGGGGGGTTAAAAGGAGGCTGAAAGGATAGAGAGGTAAGGGAGGAGGAAAGGGAGGAGGAACGAGAAGGACGGTGCGCCGCGACAAGCGCAGTGGAGGTCCGAGGAGGTCCGAGGAGGTCCGAGGAGGCATGTCGCTGCGTTGGTCTTGGTACTTCTGCAGACGTTGATGCCCTTAATTATGTTCGATACAATGCGGGGTTCCTGCAGGTACTGTTGGCGCCAACACTGATTTCATCGCGACCGGCAGCTGCCTTCTTCGCGGCATTTGCCGCAGTGCCCCGGTAATCTTCCGTTAACGCACATCGTTATTTTTTATGTTTTACTACACAAGTATAAAGCCCAAGCGATGCATCGTGGCGCATGGGGCCTTTCTGTCGTCTGCAGGTTTACCTTCGCCTTCGTAATTGGTTTTACTAACCCGACTCGATTTACTAACCCGACTCGATTGCGGCTCGACTGTGTCGACGGCAAGAACATGCGTGTTAAATGTCAGGAATTTATGGCTATGTGTTCCGGCTCGCCTTTATCACTACCTGCTGTATGGGCCATGTCAGCCCGTCCCTGCCCGTTTTGCCCGTCTTTGCACCTCCCGCGTTCGCATGTTCTTGACACAACTAAGCCTTTAAGCGCGCGAATGTTGCCCGGCAATTGCAGGGAAGTCCAATCGCCCACGCGTCCATACCGCGGTATGTGCGTATGTCAGCCTGAGCAACATAACGCTACGAAACCGTAACGTTACTGTAGCTAAGCTCCTATCAACATTTTCAGCGCATTTTTGGAGCAGCATTTTGCAAAGGCCAAGTACCGATAACCGCCGCGATGTATGCCGGTCAAGGCATTGACGCACGTTTTCCGCCCGCTGCCGCCTTGACAGGCAAGATAAGTCAATGTTGCTATCGCGTCCTTATATTGCGCCTGATGGGATTCGCTGTTTTAGCCTCAACACACAGCTACGCTAAGGCTATACGACTGTACGATGCCGACAAAATGCAAAGCCCCCATGACGGACTTCCTAGCCCCAACAGTTTCGGTCAGCACCTCGACTCCACGAAGCAAGGTCCTCCTCGGCTGCGCTCTTCCTGCCCCTTCCCTTCCTCCCCCGATCGTCCTCAGCCCAATCTCCACGACCAACCGTCGACCCACCAGCTACCCAAGTCCCCCCTGACGTCCCCACACCCCCCCAAAGCCCCTGACGCCCCACAAACCATGCCCCACCCAACCCGCAGCTCCCCCCCGTCCCACTCCCCCGACCCACTCCTGCCCCTCGCCCGTGGGTTTCCTCCTTCCTCTCCCCAACCCAGTTCTCCAGCATGCATCTCAAAACTTCTGTTTTAAACGGTTTTTTCGGACATCCACGGGTTTCCCTCGACCCCCCCCTCTCACACGACCCACTCACCCTCTGTCGCTCCCACTGCAGCTCCTCCATCCGCAGAAACGCATGTGCGTACGCGGGGTTCTGCTGCACAGCGTAGCTGGCCGGCCCCACCAGCATCTGGCTCCGAAGCGCCACCGCGAACTCGGGGATGCCGCTGACCGCCGCCTCACCGGCACTGCCGCTGTCCTTGATGCAACCCAGCAGCGAAGCCAGGGAGCGCATCGACTGCGCCGGGAAGTGCGGCGGCGGGGGTGTGTGGGGGGGGGTGCAACAAAGAACCGGTTGCAAAAACGTGCGGCGGAGGGGGGAGGCGGCGTGAGGCAGCTGGCTGGGTTATTAGGAGTGGGGTTACGGTGGTCGTGCCGGTGCCGTTGTGACCGTGGCCCTTTTAGGCGCCTTCCTGGGGGCAAGGTACTGCACTAGCTAGATACTGCACAGGCTAGGTGCTCCACGGGTTAGGCACTGCACTGGCTAGGTACTGCACAGGCTAGGTGCTCCACGGGTTAGGCACTGCACAGGCTAGATACTGCACAGGCTAGGTGCTCCACGGGTTAGGCACTGCACAGGCTAGATACTGCACAGGCTAGGTGCTCCACGGCTTAGGCACTGCACTGGCTAGGTACTGCACAGGCTAGGTATTGCGCGGGCTAGGTACTGCACTGCTGCCTCTCCCGCCGGTGGTGCGGACTTAAAGGGAGGGGGTGTGGCGGACCGAGGGGGGCCGGCCACCACCGCGCCCATCGTCCTCACCTGCATCCACCAGGAGAGCGTGAAGAAGATGAAGATGACGCCCCCGCAGGCCATGAAGGCGATGAAAAGGTGGCCGGTGCTGTTCTGGGTGAAGCGCCAGGCCACCAGCTGGGGGGTCAGGTTGCTGGCGACGGGCATAAGGCCCTGCGGGGACCGGTGGGCGGGAGGGCGGATCGGCATGCTGTGTACGCAGGCAGACCGATCAGGCGGCGGGACGGCGAAGAAGACGAAGACGCGCTGCTGCTTTGTGGGTCACTGCTGCTTTGTGGGTCGACCCAAGAGGATCGTCACACGTCGCCACTCGGGCGGGGAGACGGGGATGTCCTCGGGAGGGCACCCGACCGCGACGCCCGGGTGGCGAGTCACCTCCACACTCGGGTCACCTCGCTTCGTCGTCACGGTCCCCGCAAGCGCCGCGACCCACGGGTCCGCGCACGACCCACCTTGAAGGCCGCCACACTGGACTGCAGGCTCTTCCGGAAGGCGTACGAGATGACGGGGGACTTGGGCACCCCGAACAGGCTGAAGAACCAGATGGCGAAGGCCAGGTGCCAGAGCGCGGCGAAGGGCAGGGACGACATGACGTACACTGCCAGGTCACGGCTGTACGTCAGGGGGCGCTGCAGGGGCAACAAGGGTTCAGGGTTTTAGGGTTGGCGGGGCGGAAGGGGGGTCGGGGCACGTCAGGAGGTGGTGCGGTCGCGGGGGCGGGTGGCATAAAAAAACCGGTAACTCGACAACTCGCCGCGGGGGGTTTAAGAGGATCCGCGAATCCGGGGGGGGGAATAGGGTTTTGGGGCCAGGGGTAAGGTACATGAAAAGCCGTACCGCTGTATGGTGGGGACGACGGGGAGGGAGGGATGATGGAGAACAAAACATAATGCGTACACGATGCGTACGCCACGCACCGACCCACCGCGCAGAGCCTCAGCAGCTCGTACTTCTCCGTCCAGTAGCACGTGATGAAGTGTACGGCGGCCAGCATGTACAGCAGCGGCATGCCGCTGGAGTACATCATGGTCAGGTAGATGATGTACAGGTGCTGACCTGGCGGGCGCACGACGGTTGGCGGGTTCGGACGGTTGGGGGTTGGGACTAGAGGAGGTTTGGAGGCGGGTCGGGTTGGGTCGCGGAGCTCAGGAGGGGGCAGTAGCGCGACGGACGGCTCCGAGATCTACTGCCTCGGTGTTCTGGTACGACATGACAGTCGTAGATGCAAAGTACCCGGGCCGCTCCCGTGCGGAAGGAAAGGCAACGCAATTGGAGGTTGTGGAATGGATACTCCAACCTCCACTGTGGTGTGTGCGCTTCAGCTCCGGCCGAAACGACGAGCAAGAAACGAGCAACCCCAACATCATACGGTGAGGACGACATGAGGCTGGCTGGCTCCGTCGGTCCTAATCAAGCCCCACCCCCACCCGCGGATTTTCTTATCAAACCCCACCCTCACGCCCCGGGTTTCCCCTCGTACCCCCATATGCCCGCCCCAAAACCCTAGGGCGCCCACTCACCGTACTTGACGGACAGCTCGAACACGTGGCCCTCGTACCTCGCCGCCAGCTGCCACTGGGTGAGGCTCTGGTAGCGGGTGGCCAGACGGCGCCGCCGCCACCACCACCGGATGCCAACCTGGAGGGGAGGTTTACAGAAAAAGGACCGGTTACTCCACAGGGCAAGTGTAGCTGGTGCCGCTGCTGCCGCTGCTAGCACTGCTACAGCGCCTTCCCTGCTGCCGCTGCTGGCGACCGAACCGCGGCCCCGGGACCCCGCACGCCCCCGCTCGGCCGCACCTTCAGGTGGACGATGACGGTGGTGAAGAATATCGACAGCAGGATGGGTCGACCCACGTCCCGGTACCAGTTGGGGGTGGTGTCGGCGTAGGAGCCGGAGAAGATGTAGCCCTTGAGGAAGGAGCCGGACACGCTGAGGGGTGGCGCCGAGGTAACGGGGGAAGGGCAGTTGTTGGTTGTTGGTTGGGACGACTGAGCAGCCGAGCCGCCGAGCTGCCAAGAGCAGCATCAACGCTACGGCGGGACCAACGCTACGGCGGTATGTGATGTGGGGGTATTGCTGCCCGGGCCGGTGGACGCTACGGGCCGCGTGCGCTCCGAAACCCGTCCCTAAACCCCTCCCTAAGTGTATTGCCAGTATCGAAACCCGCAGCCCCCGCCGCCCTCGCCGCCGCCGTAGTCCCCTCGCTTTCCCTCCCTGGAGCGCTACCCCGCCGGCGCGCGCTCACATTCTGGCTGGTCCAGGGAGGTACATGTTGGCGATCAAGTTGGTGAAGGCGGTGTTGATAAGCGTGAAGATGAAGAGCCCGCGGACGGTGCCCACGGCCTCCCGCGTGCGGGTGTGGTGCTTCTCCTGCCGTACGAGCCACGTGATCACGAACTGGGCGGTGCGCGGGGGGGAAGGGGGTTGGGGTGGGGGGCCGGGAGGTAAGGTGTATTGTTGGGTTGGGTTGAAACCCAAATCGACAATCGACCCAAGGCAACCGGGGCACTGGGGCGGAAGCTTCGGGAAGCTGCCGGCCGGTCCGTCCCTCTCCCTGCGCCCCCATCACCCACCCCAGCTTCCGCCCCTCTCTTCTGGACCACTCCCTTCGTCACCCTTGGTTTGTCGGCCTTGGATTCGCGGATCATCCTCTACACCCCGTCAATTTCGTCCCCACGTGCCCATACACAGCGCGAGTACTCTTGGACGCCAGTCCCTCCTCTTGCTGCGGCCGGTACGACTCACACCTCCACGCGCCCCTTGCCGTACCACCACCACCCACCCACCCTTAGCCGCCGAAAGGTCGACATACGACCTCCGACTTTAGTCCCCCCCCCCAAGTTTCCAGCATGCACATCCAAACAGCTGCCCTAAACGGTTTTTCCTTTCGTACACGGCTACTCCTTGCACCCACCCGCCCCTCCCTCCCCGTCCCCTCCCTCCCCACCTCTATGATCCCCCTCGAAACCCACCTCAATGATCATGTTGGCCAGCACGATGCCCACCACCGCCAGCGCCTGAGCGAGAGTGGATATAGCCACTACGTTGGAGAAGCGCGAACAGTACAGCAGCTCGAAGTATGACCCGTCGTTCAGTGCGGCCCGGCAGAAGCACTCGTAGCAAACGGACTGGGACTCGCAGTCGAGCTTGTTGGCGAGGGCGCCTGTGCCGACCTCCGAGTCGCAGCCCTTGTAGATCTCGCGGTTGGTGTCGGAGAGGACGTAGTTGCCGGCCGCGTCCTGTTTAAGACGGGCGGGGGCGAGGGTGTTATGTAAGGGAATCCGCGAATCCACGGCCGACAAACCGAGGGCGGGGGCGGGGGGGGGGGGTGGATGCGGCAGCGAGGGGTTAGGGGGAGGGCGGGGGAGAGGACGCGGGGGTTACACTGGGTTTGCTGGTGGGGTAGGGGCGTACGGGGTGGGAAAGTTAGGGACTTGGAGGAGAGCGCGACCGGGGGGGGGGGTTGGCGGTGGGAGGGGTAAAACACAGGGGAGGAAGTTGGCGGCGTCATGGCGCCACCGAGCGCCTCCGCCGATGCCGGCCACGCCTAATCAGGACATACTGCCTCCGCGGCCTCCCCCTCAACCCTCCCCCACGCAACCCTTTCCCTAGTCGACTTCACTCCTAAAGTGAGCGCTGGCCGACGCAACAGTTTCCTATCACCTCCCCCCGCCCCCCCCCCCGCACTGCTCCGTCCCGTTGCCGCCCTCCCTCAACCCCCCCGCGCTCCCACGTCAACCGAATCGTACGGCAGTGCCGTACCGTGTAGGTGCAGGACGCGTCGCACTGGCTCGTCGTCGGCCCCGCCCCCGCAACCGAAACGCCGATCCTCATAGCCGGTGCCAGGCTGACGAGGAGGAAGCCGATCAGCAGCACCAAGTACTTTGCTGCGGGGCGGAAGCGGAAGGGGAGTGGGTTTGGGTTTGGGGTCGGGGGGGTTTACAAGAGAATCCGGGAATCCACGGCCGACGAACCGAGGGCGGTGAAGGTGATGGTCCGGGGGCGGGGGGGTTGGGAGACGGAGGAGGAGGTGCTATCCGTTCCGCCACACATAGCAGTGCATGCTTAACATGTCAGGGCGGCCTAGCTCAACATGACAGGTCACTCGTTGTAAAGGTGTTTTAGTCCGGAGTTATTGGCTGTGACCGGGACTGACATGCCGCTAACACACCCTTGATAGCTTTTGCAAATTGGGCGTAAAGCCCACAAAACCCTAAAACCCTAAAAACCCCATTTGCATCCACCGCGGGGCCAGGGGGCCAGGGCCGCACCGGTGTTGGTGAAGATCTTCCGGACAAAGCGCTGCAGCCTCGTGAACTCCAGGTTCTCGTACAGGACGTCGGCGGGTTCCGGAGCGGGGCTCACGTCCAACGCCACGGGTTTCAACTGAGCGCTGCGGACGTGGCAAATAGGGGGGGGGGTGTAAGAGAATCCGAGAATCCACGGCCGACAAACCGAGGGCGGCGACGGTGATGGTCCAGCAGAGGGGGGTGGGGGGCGCGGCGGGTGCGGCGGGTGGTGGAGGGAGCGCAGGGGGAGGGGTTTAGGGTTTTGTGGGCTTCAGGGTTTTGTGGGCTTTAGGGTTTTGGCAGGATGGGGTCGGCACCCGGCGGCAGGGGTGCGGTGGGGGCTCATACGAGGGTGGGGAAAGGTTGCCAAGCGAGGGGAGACAGACGTGGTTTCGGGGCCGGGGCGGGACAGCTTTGCAGCGGTGTAGCAAACCCCATGGGCGGTGACTGCAGCAGCAGCGGCAGCGGTGGCGGCAGTGGCGGTATCAGCGGTGGCGGCATCAGCGGTGGCGGCAATGGCGGCAGCGAGGGACTTACTCTCCGACGCCTCCGTTGTTGAACTTGCTCTCCGGTTTCATTCGGACCTGGCGCATCAGGCTGCGCGGGAGGGCCTCCATGGCGCGGTAGCGGGCATCAGCGGTGCCGAACGTAACGAAGGCGGTCACCACCTGCGGAGGGGGGTTGGGGAAGACCCGTGGATGCGGTGGGGGGGGGTGGAAAGGGGTTGAGAGAGGGGAAACCGGGGGGGGTTCGAGGGAGACCCGTGGATGCCCGAAAAACACCGTTTAGAACAGGCGTTTTGAGATGCATGCTGGAGAACTGGGTTGGGGATACTAAAGCCGAAGGTCGTAATATGACCTTTGGCGGCTAAGCTAAAGCGGCTACGGGGGGTGTTTGCAAAAAGACCGTTTACCGGGGGAAGCTGGGGGGAGGGAAGGTTACAGCTGGCCGCTAGTGGGTGTAGTATGGGCGCGGGAGGGGCGATGATGCCGTGGGGTGTGGGGTGCAGGTGTGACATGGTGCGACCCTTGCTTCCAAATCTTCGCTTCTTCCGCTATGTCGGGCCCTCCCCCCTTACAGCACAGCGGGGTTCTTGCCGCCACCCCCCCTCTACAGCACAGCCGCGCTCGCCTGGTTGCTCTTGGTCGCTGCCTGCTCCTGCCTGATGGCCGCAGTGACGTCCTCCAGGAGGTAGCGAGAGAATAGCACGTCCACCTCCAGGCCCACGGACACCCGGGGATACTTCTGGAGTGTGTTTTAGGGGAGGGGCGCGGAGGGGGGGGGGAGTGGCGAGAAGACCCGGTTGCACGACTTAGGGGGAGGAGGCGGGGGGCGTGTCGTGTGTTCCCCCCTCCTCACATGTCGTGTGTTCCCCCCCTCACGGCGCAACGGCGCTATGGGGAAGCCCTCTACCCCCCAAGGGTTGCGCCCAGACCCAGAACGCTAGCAGATGGACGAACGCTGCTCGCTTTTGTCGTTCGTCTTCGTGCTCCAAAGCACAACCTTTGATACGCACATTGTCCTGGCCCCAGCGGCAGCGGCAGCGGCACGTTGCAGGCCCCCCCTCCCGTTGCACTCTGGCTGGTCTCCCTCTTGGCCTCCCTCTTGGCCTCCCTCTTGGCCTCCCTCTTGGCCTCCCTCTTGGCCTCCCTCTTGGCCTCCCTCTTGGCCTCCCTCTTGGCCTCCCTCTTGGCCTCCCTCTTGGCCCCCCTCTTGGCCTCCCGTTTGGCCTGCTCAATGCCTTCCCCCCCTTCGGAGCTCCTTTTGCTACGTCGTGTACTCGGGTCTTCTCGCCACTCCCCCCTACTTCGCAGCTCCCCCCGCACGCTTTCCTTTCCTGCACCGCCCCACCTCCGCCTGGCGCTGCACCACCGCCAGCGCCAGCTCGCTCTCCTTGATCATCTCCCCCCGCTCCACCACCAGCGCCAGAAGGGTATTGACGCTGCGGCAGAGCTCCACCTGCACGATCTGAGGAGGCGGAAGAGGAGGGGCGGAAGAGGATGAGGGCATGAGGGGGGGCGGAAGAGATGGAGGGCACGATAGCCGGGCAGGGGCGAGAGCAGATGCCGATGAGGCGGGGACGGAGTGTTCATGTAAAGGTACGGAAAGCGGTGGGAGAGAAGAAAGGGGGAAGCAAGCGGGAGCCGCGGTGGAGGGGGCAACGAAAGGCGCCGGCGGACAGGTAGCTGGAGTTGACCCACCCCAGCCCACCCCAGCCCACCCCAGCCCACCTCAGCCCACCCCAGCCCACCCCAGCCCACCCCAGCCCACCTCAGCCCACCCCACCCCACCCCAGCCCACCCCAGCCCACCCCAGCCCTCGGGTGATGCGAACGTGTTCGCCAGCTGGCATCCCTCCCATTCGGGTTCACTGGTTTCCCTGATCACACCCGCACACCCACCCACACACGTTCCGTTCGCGCTGCTTGCCCCAAACAAACGGTCAGCCCTCGTCCCACCCCCTCCCCTCCCCACCCCCTCCCCTCCCCACCTCCTCCCCCTCCTCCGCCCCCGCACCTCCGCCCCCTCCCCCGCCGCCGCCGTGAGGTACTCCTTGAGCGCCGCCGCCGAGGTGTCCGCCGGCAGCCGCTCCACACGCACCGAGTAGTCCTTGATGGTCGTGTTGGCGCTGTCGCCAGCGCTGGTGCGCGTGCGCACGAACCAGATCATAAACAGACTGTAGCCGAAGAACAGCAACACACTGCGGTGGGGGCAGGAGGGGGGGGCAGGAAGGGGGGGTGAGGATGAGGAGGAGAAGGGGACGTCAGGGCGGCGGCGGCGGTGGTATGTGGGATGGCGGCTTGGGAGAGGGAGGTGGCGGGGTCAGTGAAGGGGTCCAAGGGCATTCGGAGGCGGTGCAATCAATGTACCTAGCGACGAGGTGATGTTGTCGTCGGCGACCTCGCCCCCAGGGCCCCTTGCCCGTGTTTCGCACATACACACAAACATACGTACACACACACACACACTCTCTCTCACCCCACAAGGTCCAGAGCTGACATGGCCACCAGCAACGACCGCTTGTTCATGCCAGCCATGTTGACGGGGGTTTCGTGGGCGGTGGCGGTGAAGAGGGCCGTCACGTTGCCCTCGAGGGAAGCAGCTGGGGGCAGGAGATGGCAGGGGAGGGCAGGGGAGCGCAGGGGAGGGTCCGAGGAAGACCCGTGGATGCCCGAAAAAAACCGTTTAGAACATACGTTTTGAGATGCATGCTGGAGAACTGGGTTGGGGATAATAAAGGGGAGGGTGGGTGCGTGGGTGCTGGCGGTGTTGCAGGGGCAGGGGCGGGAGCATGGGGTCAAGGCTTCCCGGGAAGGGGCCCGTGCTTTGTTGTTGTGTGCGGCACACAGCGGGCATCACACAGCGCTTCATTCTCTTTCCATCAAGTTCACACGTACAGCTGTGTTGGCTCCCGGGGCTCGCATGTCTCTCCCTTAACGTTCAACTTCCCACCCACCCCGACACCAGCCCTCGTTCCCCTCCTCTGTCCGTCCACGGGCCTCCTCGCCACCCCGGCCCCGAAACCAATGCCGACCCACGGGTTTTCTCTCATATTCCAGCCCCGAAACCAATGCCGAACCACGGGCTTCTTCTCATACTCCAGCCCCGAAACCAACGCGTGTGCCCTGCGATTCCCCCGCTTCTCCAAGTGGGCCCCCTCCCCTCCCCTCCCCTTGCGACCCACATCGAACAGTGAAGGCCGTGGTGGTGGTGATGTTGAAGTCGGCGCTGTTGCCGTTGAAGTTGAGCAGCCCGTAGTTCCCCAGCATTGTGCGCTCCAGGTCGGCAGTGTCGTACCAACCGCCGAGAGTGTTGAACACGACGAGCAGCAGTCCCGGCATGAACGCCAGGATGCCGAACAGGATGGATGTGAACTTGAGCATGTAGAAGTACATCTGCACGCCCTCGCCGAACTCCTTGAGGTCCTTGACGGGAGCACGTATGTCGTACACATTGTGATGCTCGTGGGTTTTGAGGTACTCCTCGCTGCGGGGGGTGGCGGGGAGGGAAGGAAGGGAGGGGAGGGGGTCGGGATGGGGCGGTCTTTGGCTTAGAGAGCGACACAACCCGCAGCTGGGGAGCGGTTGGGGACCGCAGCACAACAACACACCACAGCTGTACGAGTGCTGCCTTAAACAACCAACCAACCAACCGGCCAACCGTTCCCCTTCCACCGCCTACACCTACCAGGCAACCGCGCCCTCCCCTCCAACGGCCTTTCCAACGTGTCCTCCCCGCCCTCCCCCACCTGCTGGCCCTGCCACCGCTGTACACACAACCCTGCCCACCACCACCGCCCCCATCACTCCCTCTGCCGCCCTGCCCTGCCCGCCACCACCACCGCCGCCATCTCTCCCACCGGCGATAAGCCCACTCCCCCCGCCACCCTAACAACTTAGCACAGCCCACCATCCGTCCCCTGCCTCGGAGTCCAGTCTACCGCCCCAACAGCTGCGCATCCGAGCAACCTACACCCTTTCAGTGGACTCCCGACTCGGCGGCTTAGCGTCGTCGCCTCCCCCTCCCCCTGTCACCTCCACAGCCCCCCCTGCCCCCACAACCCCTGTCACCCCCACAGCCCCCCCCTGCCCCCCAACCCCTGTCACCCCATGCACCCGGTGCTGTCCGGGACTGCCCTGCGGTTGGCGCCCTCCTGAGGTTGGGCCCGCCGTACACCACCGCCGTACACCCCACTTACAACCTGCGGACTGCCGCTGCTGCTGTCGTGGCTGAGCTATCCGGCTCCCAGCCAGGCCCCGTTGGGCTCCGGCCCTGTCGCCTTGCCCCTGTGCCAGGTATCGTCATCCAAACCCAAACAGCACCCCCCCAACGCTGCCTCCTTCACTCCCTACATACACTGCATACGCGCCGAGCGCAGTAGCCCGCCACATAAGGCCCGGCGAGGCTGCTCCAGCCACGTTTGGCAGGGCGTCGCCTTTTCCCCCAGCCGTTGCTGCGAAGGTCATCCCCGCGACATGCGGTCGCCTCAAGGGCCACCCCCTGGTTTACTCTAATCGTGCTGGCTAGCGTTCTCTGTTGGGTTGATTGGCGGCCCAAGCTTGGCCGGCTCATTTCCACATGCCGGCCCAGCGGGACGCGAACTCCTTACCGCGCGTCGGCCTCGTTAGGAGGCTCCCAGTTGCCATATTCTTCAAGTATAGACTCCGATGTCCGGTACTGGGGCAGCACCTTGGCCAGACACGCCCGAGCGCACCCAGGTTCGTCTGACATTCGCCGCGTCAGCCAAGAGCGGGAGAAGCCGCCTATGCTATGTGAAACGTCTCATACTTTGGAGTCGTGTCACCTGGATATCCGTCTGCGTCGTCTCCCTATGGGTTGGTTATTCACACTTGACACCGACAACTCGAGGGTGTTGTTTGAGTTTTCAGGATTGTTACTGTGAATTCAGGACAATTTTGCTCTTCTATGTATGGATTTTTTCTTGTCTGTTGCCGGATGTATGTGTTTGCGATTGCATCGTATTGACAAAATGTTGTCGTGGGGTCAAACGCCCGGCCAAATTCTCTGCGTGAAAAAGGCTCAAAACTGTAGATCCATGTGGCCTACTGTATACTATACTGCTACTGCGCCTAAGACGTCATGTCTCGCTCCATAGCAAACCTGCATCAACCAGCTTGCTCACCGTGTTGCAGTCGGGCAAGCCCGAAACTCCATGCATTGCATGGACCACTGGCGCATCGGTCAATCTCCAGGCGAACGCTTATTGCTTGGGCACGCACCGCTGGAGATGCTGCGCCGCAGGGCAGCAAGGACGCCAAGCCGAAGACGCCTGTGCAGCAGCAAATCCTCAACGGCGTCCTTAGCATATCAAATGTACCTTACAGGTGCGCGAAAACGCTTGCTCCGCGAACAGGGTCAGTCGTCCGCCTGCCGCCGGCGACGCACCGATCGCTTTCGGTCTCACCCAATCCTCGCAGCTCCTTCGTCCCATCTCCGGTGACGTTCCTACACACCGTCGACGCTCGCATCAAACAGGTGCGGCATGCGCTCGTGCGGCCCCTGGGCGCCCGCCAGTCCCATGGCCGCAGCCGCTGACCCGACAGTGCCTTTCGGGGGTAGCGGGCTGACGTGAAGCACACTTCCTGGCCTGGTACTGCAATCACGAGTTACGGCCAGCTCCTAACGCGATTTGGGCTTCCAGCACGGGCTATCCGGCGCTGCAGCGCGGCGCTGCAGCTGGGGGCATGTTCTCTGCCAGTGATGCCAAGCCGGAAACCAACAACACGGGGGCAGCAGCCTATCCAACCCATCAAGGGACCTGATCTGCAGTCGCACCTATTAGCGCCGATCAATTCCGATCAATTCCGATCAATCGGCACGCCGGCCTCATGCCTGTGAGGGCGCGCAGGGTTCGAGGACCTGATGCAGCTCACACACGCACCCACGGGTCCAGCATGGGCTCATGCGGGGCCTGGCGCAGAGGTCGCCACACCTCCCCCTCCCGGCGCAGAGACGTCCCACCTCCTTCTTCTGCGCACTGCAACTCCCCTCCCCATCCTCAGCACCGTTTCCTATGTCGTGTACCAGGGTCTTCCCGCCACCCCCTCAGCGCCCGCCGTATCCCTTGGTTTGTCGGCCGTGGATTCGCGGATTCTCTATAAGGCCCCCGAATCCGCGTCCATGTCGGTGTGCGGCGCCCCGCCCCAGGTCTGGCTGGTCGCGCTCTACCTCCTCATCGCCCGCGCCTCCCCAGCCATCCGGCTGGCCATCTCCGCCACCGTGGCCGGCATCACCATCGCCAACTTCACACCGCGACTGTGGCAGTCGCAGCTGCGGCGGCTGGCGCTGTTGTGCGGCCTCATCTTCGCGTCCACGCTGCTGCTGGCAGACGGGATGCCGTCGGTGCTGCAGGTGGGGTGGGGCAGCGAAGTAACGCGTGCCTGACACACGAGCGTGGAAAGAAGAACCGAAAGGCTAGGTGGGGCGGCAGGTGGGGTTCGAGGAAGGCCCGTGGCGGCAGGTGGGTGGGGCAACGAAGTAACGCGTGCCTGGCACACGAGCGCGAAAAGGAGAATCGAAAGGCTAGGTGGGGCGGCAGGTGCGGTGGGGTGGGGCAACGACGGATCGCGTGTGTGACACACGAACGCGAAAAGAAGACCCGATTGCACAGGTGGCGCGGGAGGCGGGGTGCCGAGAAGACTCGATGGGGCGGCAGGTGGGGCACTGGGCGGCGTCAGCAAACCCAAAGGGGTGTACAGTGGGGCATGTATCAGGGTGGGGGTTGGAGGGTAGGAGCGCTGAACAGGGAGGGTGGGCTTAGCCGGGGGGAGTGTCGAGTCGGCAATCTGGTTGTGTTCCGCGCATTTGGTTTCGGAGCGGAAAGGAGCGGCCTCAGGACCCCGCTGGCGCCGTGCGACGACGACGCTGTACGGCTTGTACGACCTGTAAGCCCTAAAATCCTAAAACCCAGCCTAACGCAACCTAACCCAACCCCGTGCAAACCTTCGCCCCTCCCCCCCAAACCCCACAGCCCCGCGCCCCTTCCCTCCTGCTCGAGGGGCTGCCCGCCATCCCCGAGACCGGCTACCAGTACGTGCTGCTGCACGTGGGCCCTATCACAGTGACCCACCGCTCCCTCAACCTGGCCATCACGGCGGCCTCGCTGACGTTCTCGGCGCTGCAGACCGCCAGCCTGTGTCTGGTCACCACTCCAGGGGAGGAGATGGCGATAGGTGTGACACAGGGCCCCACCCGGCGGGATGGCTTAGGGCGCCAGCCGGCGCCTAACATAGGGCCCTACCCGATGACATAGGGCCCTACACGGCGGGATGGCATAGAGCCCTATCCGACGGATGGCATAGGGCCCTACCCGACGGATGGCATAGGGCCCCACCCGGCGGGATGGCTTAGGGCCCCACTCTGGGGGGGGGAGCAAGGTACCGGGGGTTACAAACACTTGAGGCACTGCGGGGAGGCTACATGATTCTGCTTCAAAAGCTTAGTGGAATTGATTATACGACACGTCCGACATTTCGTTCTGTGCTGGAGAGGGCGGCAGCGAGGCCGGTCGCACCAGGGTGGCTGTCCCTGCCGGTTTTCCAGCTCGGTTATGTTCGTGTGCGAGGCATTTCCTAAGCATTTGAAACGAGGAAGGGGGCGTGACGGGGACTTGGGGGCGCGCTGCTGATGTCGTGTTAGCTAATGGAACACAGAGATCTGGCACGTTCGATGCACTTAGCAGCCAACCCAGCACAGCATGTTACCCCACTGCCATATCACCCCAACCCCATGACACCCCACCATGTTACCCCACTGCCATATCGCCCCAACCCCATGTCGCATTCCGCCGCAGCTCTCCGCTGGTGGCTGGGCCCGCTGCGGGTGCTGCGGGTGCCCGTGGAGGAAATCTCAATGACGCTGCTGCTGTCGCTGCGATTCATGTCGCTGGTGTTCGAGGAGGTGGGTGTGGCATGAGGGGGGTTTGAGAAGAAAAATCCGCGAATCCACGGCATGAGGGGGGGGGCATGTGGAGGGGGAATGGGGCCCCGCTTGGGGGCTCGATGAAGGCAGAATGCCTGAAATAGGAGGGTGACAAGCGATAACCGCAAGACAGATGAACGACATTCCGTAGAGAGCTGAGCTTGTGAAGTGGGGCAAGCTGGCACTGCAGGGAGTTCGGCAGCCCACAGCGGGAGAAGGGGTGGGGATTGGACAGCAGTTGTGATTATGGGATTATGATAACGAGGGGAGGATGTGGGGATCCATCGTAAGTATGCCACAGCGGAAGCATAAACGCGAGGTGGTGTATACGGCAGCACATACGGGCATGGGCCCCTCTTCTCGCCCTGGGTTTGCCTGGGCTTATGGATAATGTATTATCTAGTGATTATCGAAAGAGATGAAAGCTGGACCGTGCTGATATTCTTGAAAAAGTACGGCACTAAGCCTCGCGTCGCGGCATGGTCGTCTTGGCCGAATTGAGCAGCCAGGTGGTAGTCCTCCAACACTTGCGTACGCTTCCGGTTTTCTTGCTGTTGAACTGCTTACAGGTCCGTAATCTGAGCTTGGGCTTGGCGGCGCGGGGCATCAATTGGGAGGCGCAAGGCGGCGGTGGCAGCCTCAACATCGCGGGCCGGCTTTGCGTACGGCTTTTTGGGAATCTGTTCCAGCGCAGCGAAAACATCGCGCAAGCGATGGTCGTCCGCGGATTCCAGGGCCCAGAGGGGCACAATCTGTACATGATGAAAGTCAACCCTACGTCGGTGTTCGCAAACATGTGCGGGCTGCTGCTGTTGGCAGCATTCAGCGTCATCATCTACTACTATAAGTAATGAAGGGGGTGTCGCGGACGTGCCCGCCCTGAAAGTTATGCCGTAGTATCAAGGGTCGCGAGGGCAAAGCTGTTGGCCGTTGATAGGAAATTGCTGTATTGTCAAGGTTTAGTCGCTGACTTGGGACGTCCCTCGTCGTCCACAACCGGAGTAACAGACAATCTGTCGTCACGTGGCAAATCCGATAGACTCTGCCCTTTCTTTCTAGTTCGAATATACCTTACATTCGCTTTCCCGCATCATAGCCTTAATAGTGGATCATTACTTGTATCGGTTGCATATACGATGGGATGTGGTGCTTCTAGGCCCCCTGCGGCCCCAACGGCGGATGTCAGTGCCACTCCGTTTTCTGACGGGAGCTCTCCGCCGGTAGAGAAAGAGTCAAGCAGTTCGGTGTTAGAATATAATAATGAGCTGGCCGGCACGACTTTAGTGAAGGCGTGGGTGGCCAATACTGATGGCATCCTAAGCTTCCCCGAAATCGATGACCCCGACTTCGCCATCCCATCGTTGGACCAAAAGACTCAGCTTGCAGTCTGCATCAGCGGAGGCGGTTTTCGGGCTGCGACGCTGGGCCTGGGATGGCTACGAGCGCTGCATGTCCTCGGCATCCTCAAGCGCGCCAAGTATTTGTGCGCCTGCTCTGGTGAGGTGTAGTCCCAAACGTCTCACGACGTGACCTCCGTGCTGCCGCGGCCGGAATCGCTCGACGCCATGCCAATCTGTGCACGGGCGCTGGCATACGACAAGCCACCGAGCTCGGATAGCTTCGCACCCAGCGTGCGCGTCAAATTGTATATATATTTTCGTGTCACGCCCTGGCATCATGGTTCGGCGGTGGCACTTTGCTTACGTCGGTTGGCTTGTGTACGGCTTAACAACCGCTGAGGGCCTGAGGCGCAAAGATGCCCCCGGGTCACTGGCCATTCGTACATGCGCCTGAAGGCCAGCCCTGGCGCAACTCAACGCGGGCGCCATCGACCTCCCTTTCTCCGAGGCGCCGTACACTGCCGCACCAACTGACCCACCTCCCACTTGCCCCCGCCCTTCCGCCCCCCGCCATCCCTCTACGCACCGCGATAACACCCCGCGCCACACACACCCCAAAACACACCAGCACACACAACACAACACATCAGCATTTTTAAAACACACAACACAACACATACTTAAAACACACAACGCAACACCCCCCCACACACACACACAATCCAGTGGGGAATCAGCACACAAACCGAACCCGCACCCCACCCTTCCGTGCTAAACCCACCTCTGCTCGCTCCCGCGTCCCGCGCCGCCTCGGCGTCCGCCCGTCGTTACGCGACCGGCCTGCAGGCTCGTCGTGGCTTTCCGCCGCGCTCTGTTTCCAGGAGGCTTCGGAGGTGGAGGAGTTCCTGGGGCCGTACCTGCCGCCGCAGGATTGCACGCTGCAGGCACTCAAGGAGGTGGGGGAGGGCGCGGCGGCAGGGCGGAGAAGGGTGGCAGGGCGGAGGGCGGGGTGCGGGGGCAGGGCGGAGAAGGGTGGCAGGGCGGAGGGCGGGGTGCGGGGGCAGGGCGGAGAAGGGTGGCAGGGCTGAGGGCGGGGTGCGGGGGCAGGGCGGAGAAGGGTGGCAGGGCTGAGGGCGGGGGCGCGGACAATGAACCCACCAGACCGCCGCCAGAGTAAGAAACGGGTAGGAAAGGCAGGGAGGTTGAGCCTCCTGCCGGCGGAGTTGTAGTAGTGTTTGCAACCCGCGCTGGCTGTAAGTGTCACGTGTTTTTGTCCTTCGCAATGTGCCGGCTGCTCTTGCACCTCTGACAGCCACCAATGGACCCCTTTCCACCACCCTATTTCTCCCACCCCTGGAGTCGGTCCAATCGCTTCCGCCTCCTCCGCCTCCTCCGCCTTCCCCCTCCCCCCCGCCTCCTCCACTTCCTCCTCCGCCTCCGTCTCCACGTGCACCCACCCCTCCACATGCACCCAGCAGCCCCCCACGTGCCGGGCGCTCTTCCACTCGGATCCCCCGCCTGTGCCCCCACCTCTACCACTGGCAGGTCGGAGACAAGGGCCACAGCATGGCGGCAGCGCTGGCAGACGCCGAACCGGTGTACGACTTCGCCAAGGGATTGTTCTCGGGGCTTTTCGATGGCGACTCGGGCAAGGAGGTGCGTGCGTGGGAAAGGGGTGTGTTTTAGGAGTGTTATATTATTTTACCGCCGAAACCCAAAATCTCGTTTCCTGGGATGCTGTGGCTTACAAGTTACATCTCCCCCTGTCTACTCAACAACCCCTCCCCGCCCCTCTACTTCGTAATCCTCCACCGACCCAGGCCCGGGCCTGGTCGAAAGCCATGACCGCAGCCTTCCTGACTCCATTCGGGTTGGGTGAAGTGGACAACAGCACCGTCTCGTGCGCCGGAACAAAGGTGCGGACAAGACCGGCCTGGATGTCGCGCGGTCGAAACTGGCGGCTGTGCCCCGTAGCGCACGGCACGTGCGCGTGTGCAGCTAAGGGCTGAAGTAATAATAATAAGAAGAAGAAAATGAGCCGGGGAAATGCACTCACGTGTTACAACGTGTGTTTTTGTATGCGCGTACGGAGCCGTACTGAGGCACGGAGTCCGCCGCGGGGCGGATTGGGACTTCGCGAAGCGCAGCTGCTCCGCCGTACCGTACAGTTCGTTGGCGGGCAGATGGACGATCCTCCTCCGCTCCCCGCCAGTGCGCCAGTTGCGCTAACTTGCATTCTTTCCCTTCCTCTTCTCCACCTCCCATCAGGGGAACGTGCAGGCGACGGTGATCGAGCGGGCGAGTGCGGTGGGGCGCGACACCGTCTATACTG
Organism: Yamagishiella unicocca; assembly: GCA_003116995.1. Classification (NCBI taxonomy): domain Eukaryota; kingdom Viridiplantae; phylum Chlorophyta; class Chlorophyceae; order Chlamydomonadales; family Volvocaceae; genus Yamagishiella; species Yamagishiella unicocca. The sequence goes on along the minus strand of BDSL01000137.1, from coordinate 128,375 downwards.
CAAGCAGCCAGGACCTGCCGTTCCCCATCATTTGCCAGGTGGGCGGGGGTGAGCACCCCGTTGTGTGTATCTATGTGTGCGGTTATGTGTATGTGTATGCGTGTACGTGTGCGTGGCTGCAGTAACATGGACAAAGACCCACATCACCGCAGCCCCGGGCACAACTCAACCTCCGGCTTTGGAACCAAAACCAAGTCCTCCGGCTTTGGGACCGAAACCAAGTCCCCCGGCTTTGGAACCAAAACCAAGTCCCCCGGCTTTGGAACCAAAACCAAGTCCTCCGGCTTTGGAACCAAAACCAAGTCCTCCGGCTTTGGAACCAAAACCAAGTCCTCCGGCTTTGGAACCAAAACCAAGTCCTCCGGCACGAGGTTACAAACGAGTGCCCAAACCATTTCCTCAGCGGCTTACTTATTCCTTAAATGCCGACTTACAGGCTTCCTCTCAACCCCCCGGTCACACCGCCCCTCCCCTGCATACCCGTGCCAATACACCGCCTCGACCTACGCCCCGTGCCTCTGCCCCTCCCTCTCATGGCCCCCCCCCGCCCGCCCTGGACCCACCATCGTCATCGCCCTTGGTGTTGCCGCCCGTGGATTCGCGGATTTATTTCATACCCCCCGCCCGCCCCTCCGGCCCCCCGCCCGCCCCCCAGGTCATAATGTTGCCGAAGGACAAGAAGGAGGACTCGGGCGAGGACAAGGACCCGGCGTTGGACAGGGCAGTGTACTACCCCTTCGAGTGGACCCCCCTGTACGGCGGCTGCCCAGTTTTGTACACCAAGACGGAGCCCCCCCTGGGCGGCGGCTGGGTGGAGACGCTGGGGCTGAATTCGGAGCGACTCGGCGAGGTGGGACGAGCCGTCCGGCAGCGCCGAAACCACCATCAGGTCACCGGCACCGGCTCCACCATGTACTATTGTTAATCCACCATGTACTATTGTTACTGTCCACCATTGCTGCCATCCGCCAGGAATCTCAATACAAGGGCTGCAATTTCACTGTACCAGTATATCAACGTACGTACGGGTACGGTATTCACCACCAACCAACTTACCGAAACCTCTCCGGCCTTGCCCCACCCCGTTTGCCACGCGTCTGCGCGCATCTCTTCACCGTACGCACGGCCTACGCAAACATGGGGATTCCCTGTCCCCAGCCGCCGGCGGGTCCTGTCAGCCCCGGCGGCGGGTTGTCTGTCCGCGTGAAGCCCTCCGGCCCCGCCTCCCTGGGCGAGGCCATCGGCATCAGCTCCGCCTACAACAGCTACAAGCTGGCGCTGGGCAAGAACGCCCTGGGTGTCAGCGCGCACAAGGCGCTGGGATTCAACACCGCACAGTACTTCAACCAACAGGTTAGAAGGGCGCCGTGACTGCGGGGATAGGGAAGTAAGGGTTGCAGGGAATTTTAGGGTTTAGGGTTTTAGGGACTAGGGTTTTCCTACGGCCAGCAGGTGACATGGGATGGCGAGGAGAAGAGCCCTCCTGAGCCCGCAGCCCGCACCTGACCTCCGCCCGTGGCGTCGCAACCGCCATAACGGTTATACCATCACGCACTCATCATGGCTCATCGCGTCACTCCAGCTCCCTCCCCCTCCCTCCCCTTCCTCAACCAAGTTCTCCAGCATGCACCTCGGGACGTCTGCATTCTAAACGGTTTCTCTTTCGTACACGGGTTTTCCTTGCAACCCTCCCCTGCTGCTGCCCTCCCCCCCGCCCCCCTCAGGACTGGACCACACGGGAGCTGCAGTTCACTGACGGTGGCGGTGTCGACCTGCACGCCATCTACCCAGCACTGCGGCGGCGGGTCCCCTGCATCATCGCCCTCGCCGGCACCAGGTGAGCCCCCCGGGCCTGCCTCCCTTCCTGCCTCCCTCCCTGGAGGCACTAAGGGTTTCCGCTTGAGCCCCTCCCTGGAGGCAGGGAGGAGGGGTGCTACCTTCGCCTCCAGGGAGGGAGGGGCAGGCAACCTTTTTGCGGCTCAGCCGCTCCAGGGAGGGGCACAGTCGCAGCGCTTGCCAGCGCACACCACGGAACGGTAAACGATACCGTACGGCACTGCCGTGTCGTGCCAAACCCTGGCTGGTCTGACACCGGCACCTCCCCGCGCCCCGCCTCCCATGAAAAACACAAACGTGCAGGACGAGCGTCCACGATGAAGATCTGCAAAACTTCAGCAAATACATGAAGGACCTAGCGGCTGTGAGTCCTGGGGTTTTGGGGTTTAGGGTTTAGGGTTTATTGTCCGACGAGGGACGGGGTGGAGCTTGTGCCGTGCCTCACCTGCCCCCGCGTTGGTGACCTCCCTCCTACACCCCTGCCCCCGCAGTGTGCCCTCCCTCAAAACCCGAAAACCCTCCGCCCCCCCTCCCCGGCGCGCAGCTCTTCGGCTGCTGGCCCGGTGACCCCAAAGACACGACCAACCTGCCGGCCCCGGAACTGAACCAGCAGCGCCAGGTGAGCCTGGCACAGGGGCCAGAGCCGGCGAGCTTGCAGGCTGCAGGTTTGAGGACTGCAGTACAGGTTTGAGGACTGCAGTACAGGTTTGAGGACTGCAGTACAGGTTTGAGGACTGCAGCACAGGTTCGAGGACTGCAGTACAGGTTCGAGGACTGCTATACGCACGGGCACTGGCGCCCGGGATTCCCGAGCTACCCCACCCGTGCCGCAAGCCTCCCTCGCCATAGCTGCCTTCCTCCCGCCCGCTGCGACCCAACTCCGGTATCGTGCACCCCGCTCGCGCCACTCGTGCATCCCGCCCGCACCACCTCCACCTCCTGACCACACCGACCGCTGCACTGGCACTCCTAACCGTCCGCCCTGACCGGCCGCCTCGGACCCACCGCATCCTCCCGCCGTCGTACACTGAACGGCTGCCGTAACCCCCATCGTCCCCCCGCGGCGGGCCGCGCCATGCGCACGCAGGTCTTTTCGAGCGACGGGTTTGCTGACTTGCACGCCGGTCTAGTAGATCGGATTAGGGCGGGCCAGCCGCCCGCGCACGTTGGGGAATACGAGGTGGGTGCCGCGGCTGCAGCGAGTGCACCCCAATGGGCCTTATGGCGTGGTCCTTGACTCGAGAGCCGCTCCCGATCACCTGCATCTTAATAATCCCACCGCCATATCCCATATCCAATACACCTCTGGTCTCGGAGCCGTTGTGTTGTACGGCGCATTCCAGTACGCACCCACCGCACACGCTCCCAACCCGCGTGTTTTCCTCTTCCTCTGCGGTGGGGTCTGGAGGTATAGCCTTCAGAGAAAGCAAAGCAGGCAGGCGTCCCACGTCGCCACGTGCACACGCCCTTCCCTTTCCCCCCAGAATTCGTTCGCTGCCACTCCCTGTTGCCGTTTGCCGATGTCTACGTAGTATCCTGGAAAGTGAACGCAGCCTAAGTACCCAAAACGGGTGTGTTAACGGTGTGGTAAGATGTGGCTTTACGGCCTCCTGCCCCTTGGGTTGACCCCTGCCTGCCCCCCCGCCGCCCTGGCACCGCGCTGGCAGGTGCTGGACTGCCCCGCCCTGGGTATTCGCGGCGGCTGGAGGGTGCGCGTGCTGTGGGTCATCAACGACAAGCAGCCCGCATGGGAGGCCGCCTTACCCGACGACACGAGAGACAAGCTGGAGGGCGACCGGAACGACCTGTCGTCCAAGGTACGGCAGGCCTCGGTACGACATGGTACGGCACTGACTGCTGTGGCACACTCTCACTCTCGCTACCCTCCCCGCCGGGGTTTGTCGGGGTTTGTCGGCCGTCGCGGGTTCTCTTATAAAACGCCCCCGCCGCCCCCAAAAAACTGCAGATCGCTGAGGCGGCCAACCCTCTGGACGCCGACACCTTCAAGGAGTTCCCCTTCGTGTCGACCTTCGCCATGAACTACACCCCGGAGTTGGTCAACCTCATGGCCAACCACGCGGCCTTCATGCTGGTGGGCAGCAGGGAGCTGATGGAGGACATGCTGGCGGCGGCCGAGGCGGAGGCGCAGTGATGCGCGGAGCGGTATGACGTCGTACGGCGCGGCGAGGTCGTACGGTGAGGTCGTACGACGTACGGCGAGGTGCCCAGTGGGTCCCGGGTTGGCGCGTGTGGTTGCGGTTGAGGTGGGCATGGGGCAGCACGTGGCGATGACAAGGGGGGGCAGAGAGATCTGTGGCTGGGTGGCTGGCTGGCCGGCCGGTTGGTTGTTTGTTGTCTGGCTGTCTGGCTGGTCGGCTGGCTGTCTGCGTGCGGTGATGCGGCCTGGACAACAAGATTGAGGTGATTTGTGTTTGCGGTGCGATTGCAGCGACCCACGTCTGTTATGGGCGAGCGACCCCAGCGGCGGAAGCAGGGGCTATCTAGGCCTGGAGCAAACTGTAGTGGGCTTAGCGCGGGGACTGAGGTGAGGATGGTACGAGATCCTTTTGGGACTGTGCATGCGCGCATTGAGGCCGTTACACTGAGGATTGAAACCCGTTGGTGAGCGTGGCCTGCTGGCGGTTGCGCAGCGGTTGTTCAGCGCTGTTCTGTTTGGTTTGGTGGTGGTGGGGGGTATTATGACTGGCGGTTGGCCGTTGCAGGATGGTTACGGCGAGCGACGGCACTGCATGCTGACAATTGTTCACTGCGTATTTGTTGCTGCCATTTATTGTTGCCTCCATACACGTACGACATGTACGACGGAAGTTTCTTGTTCCGGCCCTGATTTTGCCCAATTGATACCAATTGAGGACCTGGACCTGGACCCGGAGCGACGCGCAGTGTTGTAGTGACCAGTACACGTTACATTGGGTTCCAGACCGAAAGGCAGAACCATCGTGCTGTGTCGTGTCGTGTCGCGAAAGGTTCATATGTTTTGCACATCGTTACTTTACAAGGCCATAAAAACGGCATATCTTTGTCCATAATTATACATTGTGATGCGTGCCGGTGACCCCTGACCCGACCCTGACGATGGAAGCGCGGTGTGGAGGCAGGTAGGCACCTGTAAGCACATCCGACGGCAGCACCGACCCGCCGGCGCCATAGGGTGACTGACGGCGACACACCGCGTCGGCGATGCTGCACACACTCACCCACTCGCGCCTCAACAGCACCCGAGCGCTTCTCTCTCGGCACGTGGTGCGGCCAGTGGCCCCTAGTGGCCCCTTGGGAAAACACGGCACCGCCGACCCGCCGTACACACACACATATACGCAGCATCAGCGCAGCATCTATAAAACACACATACACGTGTACATACCCGGCGTGAGGGGCGCGACCGCGTTAGTCATGGCCTTACTCTCGCTACCCCTCCCCCGGGATAACCTTTTATCAACCCCCACACACACACCGACACACACACAGAGCTGTTGCGCTGCGCTGCGTATCACAAGTTGTAGGTGGAGGCGCCGCTGCCGCCCATGTGGTGAGTCAGGTTGACGTGTGGCTGCTGAGCGTGCGAAATGTCGTGGATGAGGGGGTCGTACTGTCGTACAGGGCGGGGGCGGGGGTGGGGGTGGGGGATTGAGGGTGGACGGGAGGTTATGGGTTGGGAGGGGGCGGGGGTGTTTCAGGCCACGGTGACGAGCTGATGGGTGCGGGGATGGCGAGGTTCCTAACTCTCGCGCCTCACACCGGTACCCCAGTACTCCCCCTGTGGGGCCTGCCACCGCCTTCATCAAAACCCCCGAACTCCCCTTATTTTACCCGCCCTCGACAAACCTCACTCCCACTAAAAACACTCTTCACACCTTCGCCCCAAACCCCCAACGTTTTCTCGCCATCATTCTTCCCTTCCCCTCTACATCGCCACCCTCCACCGCCCCCTCCACCCTGTCACCCACCTGAAATACCCCCCGGCCGTTCTTGACTCCCAGCAGTCCCCCGTCCACGTACTGCACCAGCAGCGGGCAGGGCCTGTACTTGGAGTCCGCGAACTGCGAGTGCAGCGTGCGCATGATGTTGAGGCAGGTGTCCAGGCCTGGGGGGGGGGGGAAGGGGGATGAGGGGGGGGGCGCAGGGCATCAGTCTGCGGGCGCTGACACAACGGGGGCTGACGTCACGCCATAGGGCCCCTGCCCCTCCCTCCCCCTGCCCCTCCGCTCTCCCTGCCCATCCGGCCCCCTGCCCATCCGCTCTCCGTGCCCCTCCGCTCTCCCTGCCCCTCCCTCCCCCGGCCCCTCCGCCCCCCTGCTCCTCCGCCCTCCTCCTACCAATGTTGTCCGCCAGCCTCAGCGGCCCCGACTGCATGTTCGTCCCCAGCCGCATGGAGCGGTCTATGTCCTCGGCGGTGCCCACACCCTCGGACAGCAGGAAGAACGCCTCGTTGATGAGCGGCATCAGCAGCCGGTACACCAGGAAACCCTGGGGGCGGGGGGAAGGAAGGGGAGGGAGGGGTTGTGGGAGGCAATCTGTAAGGGTCAGAGGGACGAGCATGTACGACGAATATGGGATGCGCAACGGCTACGGGAGGCTCTGACGGAATGCCCGGCGGACCCCCCTCCCCGCGCCCTTTCGTCCGAGGAAACTGCCAACTCCCAACACCCAACTGTCAACCCCCAACCCACCGGCCGGTCCAGCGACACGCACACGCTCTTGCCCAGGTGCTCAGCCAGGGAGCGCGCGGACTCGTACGTCTGTCGGTTGGGGGTTGGGCGGTTGGGAGGTTACCTTTGGTGCGTGGAGTTGGTATAGGCGACGGGACGCACGTGAGTCCCAGGATGGTAATACACGTGCTTAAAAGCCCGAGTGCTGAGATGAGTGCTAACCACCCCGAATCCAAACCCTGCCGCACCCTCTTCCCACCCTCCCTCCCAGCCACCTGCTCCGCCGCCGCACTCCCCTCCTGCCCCGGCCCCCCCTGTACCAGGTGTGTCCTAATCGATTTTTGCTTTCCAGTACCGAGCCCCGGGCTTTCTCCCCTTACCCCTGAACCTGCCACCCTGGCACCCTCTAATACCTATGTCGTGTAACCGGTTTTTATCCCCCCCCCCTCTTCCCCGCCCCCCTCTTCCCCGCCCCCCTCTTCCCCGCCCCCCTCTTCCCCCCCCCCCGGCACCGCCACCTGCTGCGAGGTGTGCATACCCTTGGCCAGCTCCACCAGCGGCACCACCGGGGCGGGGTGCATGAAGTGCATGCCCACCTGCGGAGCGGGCCGGCGGCCGGAGCTGTCATTGGGTGGAGGCAGGGGCAGGGGCCGGCATTGGGTGGTGGGGGTGATGGGGGTGCATAAAGTGCATGCCCACCTGCGGGGGCGGGTTGAAGGCAGGGGCATGGGGCAGGTGTAGGATAGTGGTGCTGCTAGTGGGATTGGGGGGGTGCAGGGCTTGCCCGGAAGGATGGGGGGGCCGCCCGCCCTCCCTCCCGGGCGCACCACGCGGTGGGGCTTGGTGGTGGCGGAGGCGATGCGGGTGATGGAGATGGAGCTGGTGTTGGAGGCGAGGATGGTTTGCACGCGGGTCACCTGGGGGAGCGGCACGGAGGGGGGAGAAGGGGGGGGAAGAGGCGGGGGTTTAGGGCGAAACCCTATGGTACCGGGTAAGCCCGGCGTCAGATTGAGAGGCGTGGGGCGGGGTGGAGTGCTGATGGCAGGACCTGTCAACTCGCTGTCCGTGAGGACTCGTGACACCGACGTGACAACTAACTAACCATCCAGCCATCATACACATCCCCCTGCTCCACTCCCCGCCCCTTGCTGGTGAGTTGGATTCGAGGTGGATGGTTCCCTCCCCTCCCGGCTCCTCCCTCTCACCTTGTCCAGGCTCCGAAACACGTCCTTCTTGACGCTCTCCTCTTCGGCCACCGCCTCGATGATGAAATCTGCCCCGCGGAGCGCCTGGACGAGCAGGCGGGACGAGCAAGCAGGAAGGCCGGCAAGGCGCGCTGACACAAAGCACGTGTGAGCGGATGGGGACCGGGCTGGCTGGCGGGAGGCAGAGCCTGCGGTAGGACGTACGAACTGCAAGCAACTCCCAACTCCCAACCACCATGCTGTACACACCTCGAGGCTGCCGTGTGAGGTGTGGATGCGGCCCAGGGTGGCCGTTGCGTCATCAGGCGTTACGGTGCCCTTCCGTACCAACCGCTCCAGGGATTTTTGGAGCCCTGCCATCCCGCGCTCGATGGCGGCGGCGCTGGTGTCGTTGAGCAGAACGGTTAGGCCGCGTTGCGCAACGACTTGGGCGATGCCTTGGGGGCAGGGACGACGCAGCAGGTGGATGGTGGTGGTGAGATTTGGCACTGCTTTTCGTTGGGGGCTTCATTGCGACTGGTTGGGATATATCGTGGTGCTGGGCGATGAGAGGAGCATCGGTGCAGGGTTGGGACATCGTGCAGCTGGGGGGGAAGGAACGGGCAGGTGGTGGAGGGAGGGGGGGACGTGCATTGGCGGGGTTTTAGGGTTTTTAGGGTTTTAGGCTACGGGGTTTCGTGCGGGGGAATGCCGCGGGGGGGGTCAGAGGGTATGGCGGGGGCGGGAGGAGGGATTCAAGCCGCCAGGGAGGGCTCCCTCAGGGCCGGCCCTTCAGCTCGGACCAACGCGAACAAAGTTCTGGGGATAAGGCGCTGAGAGCGACCGGCAGGTAGGGACGCGCGCGCCAGCTGCCACGCGCAGTGCAGGCCGCTGCTAAAGCTTCGATATCCTTAAAATAGCAGTGCATGCGTTTTGTCGGCCTGGCTGTATGACAGAGAGCAGCGCGCGCTGCGAGTCGGTGCGTGGCATTGCGGTTGGATTCTCGCCGAGACCCTGTGCGCGCGGAATGCCGGAGGACAATGCTTCGCTACATGTTGTGTCCCATGAGCTCATGTCCGCGTTCCGCGCTAGAAATTCGGCGCTGTGCGGCTTCGTTGCGGCCCCGCGTCGTTCCGGGTATCGTCAGGTGCGGCGTTCTAGCGCGCAACGCAAACCTATCGGTCTTTGCTGCTCATTTAACGCAAAAATAAGACGTCATGCGACACTTACCACAGCCCATCTGCCCAGAGCCAACGATGCCAATTATAGAAGGCAAGTGCTGGTACATCATTGATGCGCACATGACGCAACCTGCCTAGCGGCAGTGTCCTGTCACCGGAACTTTCCTTGGTTCCGTAGAATCGCGGGGACAACCCCAACCTGACGTGGATAGGCCCGCTGCGTACCCACGGCTGGCAAGCAGATAAGGTAAATAATGGCGCGTTCGTTTTTTATCACGTACGCAAGGATCGGTTTCGGCGGCCCGAATGATTGCGTGCAACCAGCTTGGTCAACCGCCGTACTTTACCCGGGAAGTTGCAATCATGCGCAAAAGCTTCATGAAACGCCTTACAGAAGCGAACTTACTACCATTACATTACTTGACATACATTGACGCGCGCTAACCTTCCGCACCTGACACTGACGCCAGGTGGAGTGGGTTAGGCCCCGCCACTGTGCATACAACTATACATGAACAAATACACAAAATAATGGAGACCGACGAATGTTTCAGCGAGCAGGCGGGCAAGGTTCGGCGTCGCTCGGCAGCAGCAGCAACAACATTTAGCGGCAACTCTTCCGCGAGCCCGCAGCATGGCACCCAGAACGCGATTATCAAGTCATTGCTGAATAAGTGAGCAATTTACCTCAAGGAGCTTATTGGCGACAGGACGCCAACGTGCTCGCCGGCTGACTTTGGCCCCATCCACGACTCACCGCACCCTTCGCAGGCTCCGACTTTCTGGCAGCAAGCTCAAAAGTGAAAAATTTCGATTTTCAATACCTGGGTCGGCCTCATCGGACACGCCGCACAACCAGGTTGGACGCGGCTACAGCCACATATCTAGCTTCCAAACGCCTGCCCTGTCTCCTTCCTTCCGCGAAGGCGCGCGGCAAGCCTTACTGGCACCCTTCAATTTTCCTGTAGGGCAAGCAATCGGACCAGCAGGACGGCCATGTCCGACTCTCCGCGGGCGTCAGGTGCGATGCGATGCCTAGCGACCGATCCATTCACAGCCCAGCGCTTGAGAAACTCTCCTAAGCATGTATAACACATTTATCCCCACCAGTCTCTGAAGCCCTAACCACATCCTGCACATGACTCCCCAGCCTTGGCGTGTAGCGCGTCCACCCAATTCACCGCGCATCTCTCCCACCCGCTCGCAGCCCGTTCGAGCTTGGTCGAGGCCTGCCGTCCTCGCAGAGGCCTTCTCCTTCTACACAGCCCATGCGCCTCGATGGCGAGGCCACTCCGATCGCGCCCAGCGGCATCAATCAGCATCTGGTGCATGCGCAAAGGAACCTGGATGCGGTGCTAGCGGCTCAACAGAGCTGGGGGAGCCCGCGTTCAGATGCATTCCGGGTCAGCGAGACCGGCATGTCCGAGGTGTGTGGAAAAGGGTTGGGGACGAGGAGAGAAGTGGCGAGTGCGGCGGCGTTGGGGGAAAACTTCGGGTGCAAGCGGGGGGGGAGGCGAATTACGAGGGTTGGTGTATGTGTTGGAATGTCAAACAGGCACCCAAAGCGAGCAGACGGCACCACCACACCGGGACATTGCCGCCCTCCCCTTGCACCCTCAACGCATTGTCTTGTCGGAGTATGAAGACGTGGGTGCGTGTGTTAGGCCTGGGAGATGGGCGAGGGGGGGAAGGGAGTGCAGCTTTTGGTCCGCCAGGGCTGTCTCCTGTTGGTCTGGAAGAGGGGATACCGAAGGTGGGGAAGGGAAGCAGCCTCCGCAAGCGGAGTTGCCGGTGTCGTGTACCTCCACCGACAGAGTGCATCGACATGTGGTGTACGACGCATTTCGCGCCACAAGCCGCAGCGACGCCACACGCGGTGGTGATGGGGGCGGGGGTGAAACACCATCCGGGGAGTTCTCGGGAGACGTCTTTCCTGTTGGCGCAATCACAGCCTGCCTGCTTCGATTCAAACGACAGACAGTTGTCAGGAAGGACTGCGTGTCCTGGTTCTTTCGGATCAACAATCAAGGGGGGGGGGTGGCCGCTGGCGCTACGCAGCATGCGCGCTAGCGCTCGGGAACTCCATGACACCGTCCCGCGGGTCGGCTAAGCGATGCATTCCTTCGCTTCCGTCGCCTCACGCCTCACTCTACACGCCCCGCACTTGCCACTGCCCGCCACCGCCGCAGTTCTATCGCCCGTGCAGCCTGGCGGGACTGGGCAGTCTGGCGTCCAGCCTTGGAGGCGCCGGCGGCAGCTGCGGAGGTGCTCGCAAGTAAGACCATAACAGCCCCACGACCCGGTACCGACCCGGACCCGAGCCCTAACAGCCCCACGACCCGGTCCCGCCGCACCTATCTCAGAGTTTGTGGCCCTTCCCCACGCAACTACCGGGATGAGGGGATCGGCACGGCCATCGCTGTGCACTGCCTCATAAGTGCCACAAATAGCATTTTGTGGCACTGTTTGCGATGATGCACCAACGCCACTGCCATGTGGGCCATACCGGCGCCAGCCAACCGGTGGTCCACCGCAACGCAGCCGTGTTATCACCGGCCGGGACGCCCTCCCTTCCCCGTCTCTCAGGACTGTCCGACCATCCAACGTGCCGCCCCTGAACCTGGCCCGACTGGGCGTCAAAGAGGACGAGGCCGCCCGGCTGCGACGGAGCAGGTGCGGCCACACGCAAACGCCACAACACAGCGCACCAGGCGCAACCCCGCGCACGAGGCCGCTGATCCACTGCCCAGCACAAGGCGTGCGGCCACCTGCCCAGTCGCACCCGATACCGACGCTGTCACTGCACCATCATCACATCAACTGCGCCGCCCACTGCCGACCGCACCAACCCGCAGATGCACCCTCTCCCCACCCTCTCCCCGGGCTATCTCACAACACCCTGCCCCACACGGGTTTTCCCCCCTCTCTTCCCCCCTCCCAGGCAAGGTCTCGCTGCGTCCCCCCTCACGCCCACCACCCCCGGCTCCGCCGGCGGGCAGCCCCTCACCCCTCACCAGTACCACCAGCACCTGCTGGACTGCCTGTCAGACCTGGAGGAGGAGCTGGCGGGCTGGGCAGCACCCCCTCGCTGGCAGCCCGCCAGCCAGGGCCGCTGGTACCTGTACCCGCCCATTGGCCGCAAGGTACGGTGCAAGAAACCAACACGGATTCCTAGGGTGTTGGGCTCCGCGCCTTTGTGTTCGGCAGTCACCCCCGAGACGCCTTTGCTTGGCGGGAGGGGGGCCAAGCACGGTAATGACATGCAAGGGTTGGTTGTGTTCCGGTGGGGTGGGGGTGGTACTCGCAGCTGGTTTGTGGGTTCCCCTGCAGCATCCCTCCCAACCCTCCCGCTCGTCCGCTTTCTCCCTCCTCCCCGGACAGGAGGTGAGCCCCGTGGAGCAGCTGGTGGAGACCCTGGCCCCCAACCAGGCGGCGGCGGTGGTGCTGCTGTGGCGGCAGTACGCGGCAGCGCGCTACAGCGCCGAGCTCATGGCGGGGCGCGCGGTGCGACTGTGTCGCGAGCTGAGCCACGAGCTGAGCGAGAGCCGGGCGGAGGTGGAGGACCGCACGCAGCGCCACGCGGGTCACGCCGCGCAGCTGGGCAAGGCGGTGAGGCTGCTGCATGCGGGCGGTGGGGGGGGCCGTGTGGAGGCAAGAGGGGGGCGGCAGGAGGCTGCTGCATGCGGGTGGGGGTGGGGTGAGACCGGTGCGGGTGGGGGGGGTGGCGTGCGGAGGCAAGAGGGGGGCGGCAGGAGGCAATGATGAGGGAAACACGGGGAGGGAGGGAGTAGTGTGGGAGGCGGCAATGGGGAGGGCACAACCACACACTGGGGGGCCGCAGCTACCGATTCGGTGCGTCCGTTTTCCAGCTCACCAAGGCATGTACTGCGTGTCCTTGCTAGTCCGCTGACTCTCCTGCCTTGCCCCGCCCTGCGCGCCGCCTGCCCCCTCCTGCTCAGATCATGCGGTTGCAGCAACAGCTGGATGAGGCTCGCCGCGCCGTGGCAGCTGCCAGCACCGCCGCGCAGGCCGCCGAGCCCGACCACCAGCAGCAGCTGCGCCACCAGCTCAACCAGCCGCTTCCCCAGCACGGCAGTCCCACACGCCGGCGGAGCGCCCATAATGCCGCCACCTCGCCGCAGCTGTCGCATGCAAGCGGTCGTCAGGGGGAGAAGCGGGTCGTGCGGGCCTCCGGCGAGGGCGCGTCGGAGGTGCTGGCGGCAGAGAACGAAGACCTGGCGGCGCAACTGGAACAGATGAGGGCGCTCTTCCTAGAGGTGGGGAAAGTCTCCTGGTTGTTTGGTACATCCTTTCCCGGTTGATACGCGCCTACCCACCCAGCCTTCCAAACCACATGGAAAGTGATTTCATCGTATATACTCACCGCCTTCTCGAACCGCCCCCCCCCGCCCAGGGGATATGCACCAACTACATTTTCCCAGTCGCGTTACCGGTTCTTTTATTGTAACCCCACCACCCCGCCCACCGCGCAACGTACCCAGGCCCACGAGGACAGTCGTACGCTGCGGGAGGCCCTCATGGAGGTGGACGAGCAGAACATGCAGCTGTACGAGCAAAGCAACGGCCTCCGCTGTCACGCCGCGGCGGTGCTGCGCGAGAACGACTCGCTGCGGCAGGAGGTGGCGCAGCTGCGGGGCCTGGCGGCAGGAACAACGACCCCCGGCGGCGCCATCGGCCCGGCGCCGTCAGCAACTGCGGCGGCGGCTGCCCCAGCGGTGTCCGGCGCCGTGAACAGCGTCGCCGTCCGCAGAGGCAGGTCCCATCACGGAGGCAAGAGCGCCGGAGGCTCCGAAACCGGTCTCCGCGCCTCCGTCTCTCTGCCGCTGGGCATCAGCGACCGCGCCGCCGCGTCACCGGCGCCGCCGCGGCTGCCGCCGTCCAGCACCGCCGGCGCCGGCCCGACGCCGTTGTCGGCCTCAGCCCTGAAGAGCGACGGCGGCGGTGGCCTTGGACGAGCTTCGTCCGCTCGCCGCTCCGTCACCGGTCTGGCGCCGGAGGCGCCCTCGTCCGGCGCGACGAGAGATCCGACGAGAGATCCGACGCCGCCGCTGCCTCCTGCCCGTGCCGCGTCACGACCCACGAGCGCCACGCGGGGGGGGAGCGGCGGCGGCCGGGCGCAGGACCACGTGGCGTCGTACGGCGGCGGCGCCGCCGCCGACGGCCACGGTATCAAGATTTCCGTCGGCGGCGAGCGAGGACCCGCGGGTCGGACATTCACTGAGGCGCTGGCGGCGGAGGGCGCGGTGGTGGTGGTGCAGGCCAGCAGGCGTCCGGGCGGCACGATGGTGGGTGGCTTCCAGACACCGGTGCGGGGGCGCGTGGCCGAGGCCTCAGGCCTGTCCCACTCGGGCTCGTTTACGGCTGAGATTTCTGCGGCCAAGGCGGCCGCTGCGTCCGCGTACAAGGGCGGCGTCGGCGGATACACCGAGGGGGCGCTGCAATACGGCGCCGAAGACCGTTTGGTCCAACCGAACATCAAGGTGCAGCTCCGGGCTCACGTGCCGACCTGAGTGGGTTGGCGGTTGTTGCCGTTAGGTCAGATCGCCGCGGTGGTGTTGGTTGGGGGCTGGAAGGACGGAAAACGGAAACGGTTAGGGTGCCATTGGTGATTAGGCGGGGCCCCGATGGCTGAGGACGCCGCCGTACACCAGGCAGAGGGACGTTGTGGGGTATTCTTTTCTTACACGTGCGTTCCGTGTAGATAACCTCCGCTGGGAAGACGGGGCCGCCGTACGGTGTACGAGCGCGTTGCCCTGCGGTGCGGGTCTTGCTTCTTTCGGGCTCTCCTGGCAAGATTGGAGATCTGAATGTTGTGCCAGCGGACTTGCTAGGCGGCAAGTTTTTAAGATACATCCGAAATTAGGGAATTTTGTGGAGGCGGCGTGATAAATCGGGAACGCCAAGGTCTTTAGGGGGTGGGCGGAAGAGCCCTGCCACCTGCGTTGTGATGCACTCTAAAAGTTGCGTTCGTTGACCAGTCGACATAGGAGGCCTTGCATGGTGGTGTACGACAGTACGAGGGCATTTGTTTATGGTGTACGGCGCTTTCGGCCTAACGTGAGGCGGCGCGCAACCCGCGCACGCATAGCCGCGTGCGGATGCGGTTGTTGCGGCGACTGCGGACCCGTCGGAGGCGACTAGAACGTGGGACTGATTGGGACACCGACTTCTACTACTACCTACTCCGCCGCCCTAACCTCCTTGCAAGGGCCAGGGACCGCCGTTAGCGGTAGGGTGTGGCATTTATTGTGACCCATGTACAGAGCGGGCCAGCCCCCACCTCCCTGGTGCCAAGTCCTCTGTAGTTCGGCGAGGCGAGTCGCCCGCAACCCCCGACGCGTTTTGTGATAGATTCTTCCTTGATATGTACTCTGTATATGGCCGGCCAGTCCGCATGTGCCTTTAGGGTTTAAGATAAGGAAATCCCAGTCCAGGCGATGCTAGGTCGCGCCGCCGCTCTGCTCTGCTACGTTGCAGGCAGAGGACTGCGGTTGCTGGGCTGTAGCACCGTTCATGTCGCTTGTCGATGCGGCAGCAAATCAGGCGAGGAAGGAGGGGAAGTGTTGTCGGTAATACCGTTACGCGTTTGGGCCGATGGTCGAGGGAGCCGTGAGGCTGCTCGTGCTTCGACGTCGCTCTCTGGTCCCCGTCCAGGCAGGTTGTACGGCATGCTGGGGCCTTTTGGCCGAGTGTTCCGGGCCGCCAAGGCGTGAGCGCTGGCGGGCAGTAACCCAACTTCCACAGCTGGCTGGCGCAGCGTATTTGGGCGGCCATTGGCAACAAAGGCAACCTCGGATGAGATGCTCCGAGACATTGGTGGACGTTGTAAATCGAATTGCATTTTGAGTTCCTTCTCCCTTCTCTATAACCATTACGTGACTCATCAACTGTTCAGTCAGAACAGGACACGCGCATGCCCAAGCAGGCAGCGAGGAATCAAGAGCGGGGCGTATCCTCCCCTCTCGTTCTTCCGGAAGACGTTGGCGGGTAGTCCGAGCGGGGGCCCGTCACTCATGCGGTTTGGCGACGTACTTCCTGTCTGGCGCTCTTCTTTTGCGAGGATGTGAACTTGTAATGTATTTGGGCTTGTCACACAGGCTCATGGGGTCACCTGGACAGTACGCCATGAACTACGACTGTTACAATTTAAAACGTCATCGCCGCACGTAAAGGTCAAGAAATCCACAGAAACCCCTCGTGATGCGCCAATGGTGACACCCCAAGTCACTGGTACTGTTATCTCAGGAACCGCCAGGCGAATTCCACAGTTCACAGGCAGCTCTTGAATGGCACAGTCAAACGTTATAAAACTGAAGCTGGCTTTGTTTGTACTCCTTATGCAGTGGTCCGCCCTCAACGCAGAACTCGATTACCTACCATTTCAACCGGCCCGGCTGCCATTTTGCGAAGAGCATGTTGGGAAACTATCTCAACAAGACATACAGAATGTACGTGACATCCACCAAGAGTGGGTTATGCATAGGCGAATTGAAGACGACATGAGCAGTCTGCTCATCAAAATGCGCGAATTCGCGACAAATCCACCCGAAGAACCAGGAGAGGTATTCGCTTGGAAGACGGACATGTCCGAAACCGCCGTTTCAGAACGACTGGAAAGCGCCATGTCGGCGCGGAAGCGACTTGAGGGGGAAATGCGCGCTGTGGTCGAGGTGCTGCGAGGGTCCGGCGACATCAAGTCGCGCACTACAGTGGAGGACTTGGTGCGTAGGGGCGATGCTCTAGGTACCTCAGCGTGTTTGTGTGATGTACAAACCTATTCTCGCACTTGTGTGTCGTGGGTGGGTGGCAAAGAGTGTACGGATGACAAGTACGAGCATGCCTGCCTGGTGCTCCCAAGCTACACGTGCCATCCACAGTGGCCCCCGCCTTCGTCTAACGCCACCAGTGCACCCGCTAAAGATGGCGCCAACGTACCTGTGCCTCGGGAATGGCGCGCATGGGCGGTGATGCGTTCGCATCGAGTCCAGCTGTCGTCCTCCCGTCGAGAGCATGTTTGAAATCTGGATCCAGGAGCGCGGGTGGACGCCGTCCAGCTGCGGCACCTCACCCCACGACCCTCTCGTTATCAACCGACCCAACCCGTCCAAACACCTCACATGACGAGGACCCAGTCCCCCAGCCTCACGATGCCGCCCCTCCCTCCCTCCCGCCCTCCCATCCCTCCCTCCCTCCCTCCCTCCCTCCCTCCCTCCCTCGTCGTTTTTTCTCGCATCCACGGGTCTTCCTCGCAACCCTCCCTCGTCGCCCGCCCTCAGATCCACTGCACCAGCGGCCACCTCAACCCCCGGCTCTACCCGGACCGGCCCGTGGTGTCGCTGATGTTGCAGTACTTCCGCCGCCCGACAGCCATCGCCTACTACGCCGGCCTCGCGGAGCTCTGCAACCACCAGGTGGGGGGGGTGTATAAAAACCGTTTTACGCAACGGGACAGGATAGTTGGCGCATGGGGGGGGATGAGGGTGGGGCGGAACGGAGTTGGGAGAAGCTGGCTTCCAGCAGCAGCAGCAAGCAGGGTGACCAGGTGCCGGCAGGGACCCGACCCGTGGCGACCAGGTGCCGGCAGGGAGCGCGATGGTCATCCCCCCGAGTGTGTACGGAACCCAAAGATGGATACCGCCCCGAGCGTGTACGGAACCCAAAAAGCACACGTACCCACCCACCCCACACTCACCCACACTCGGGCGGAGGCAACGACTCATCGCCTAGCTAACAGGCACTCTACTGGCGCATGCCATCTCACTCATATGTGTGTGTTTTCCCGGAACCCGGCCCCCCCCCTCCCGCCCCGTTGCGTCAAACGGTTTTTATACACCCCCCTCCCGCCCCCCTCAGCTACCCACTGAGCTGCTTGTCAACGTGGACAGCCCGGAGGAGGGACATGTGTGGGCCGACCTGGCCTGGTCCACCCAGGGCCGCCTGGTGCCCGTCTTCTCAGCGAACGTGCACGAGGCTCGGTCGTACAACCGGATGGCGGGGCTGGCGCGAGGACGCATTCTGGTGGTGCTGCAGGCGAGTGTGTTTGTGTGTGCGGGGGGGGGGAGGTGCGGGCGGGGGCCGGGTGTGGGGGGAGGAAGCGTGTGTTTTATAGATGCTGTGCTAGGAAGCGTGTGTGTGTGTGTGTGTGTGTGTGTGTGTGTGTGTGTGTTTACTCCTTTACTATCTCTCATGCCGGCCCCACACAGTGCCCTGCCTCCTAGCACAGCGCCCTCCCTGGCCGGGATCAGGCGGGCTCCTGTGTGTTGTAGGGGGGCGTCAGTGGCGGCACGCGGGAGAGGACGTCAATCCCCAGCCTGAGTCTGAGCCTGAGCCTGAGGGCTCCCTCCGCGTCCACCCCCATCCTTGTTGGGCCATGCGGCCCGTTCCCAACACTCCCGCACCCAGGCGCGCTTCCCTCCACTCCACGTGATGCACATGCCACCAACACATCACTCACAGCGGCCACATCACCCGGGAGCTATGGACGCGCGATGCAGCACTTGATGGCTGCCAGGTCGCCTCGGGCCGAACTCACGGCAACCGTTAACCACTAACCGGATCCTAACCGCCAACCTCCCCGCCGCCATACCCACCAGGATGACGACACGATCGAGCCCTCCGACTGCTCCTGGGTGCACCCGCTGGTACGGCAGTTCGATGCGATGCCCAAGCTGGGCATGGTGGGCCTCAAGGGCTACCGGCGGGGCGTTGGGGAAGGTGGCAACATGGTACGGCAAGCGGCAACCTGGTTTCGGAGCGGGGCGGGGTGGGGGGGCCCGGTCCGGTCCCCTTGGGCGGGTTTCGGAAGCCGTCTGTCGCACCAAGGCTCGGGGACATCGGAGGGAGGCTGGGATGCTGTTAGGGTTACGTCGTGTCCTGTGCCACCTGGGTCATCGACAGACATGGCGCCGCCATCGCCATTAGCGTCGCCGTCGGCGTCACCGACACCACCACCACCACTACCACCGCCATTAACATCACCGCTACCACCACCACTGCCGCCACCACCACCACCACCACACACCACCACACACCACCACACACCACCACACACCACCACACACCACCACCACCACACACCACCATCATCACCACCACCACCACCACCAACCACCACATCACCACCAACCACCAACACCAACACTACCACCACCGCTTTGCAGGAGCGCTGGTCCGACACGTTCTTCCTGTTCTCTGACAAGGACACCGGGTCCTTCTTCACCTTCCCGCTGCATGTGGACTACGCGCCTCTGGCGCTGCGGGTGTCGGCGCTGCGCAACGTGGGAGGCGTGGACGAGGGCCTGTCCGACATGGGGGAGTGCGGCATCGGGACGGACTGGGAGGTGCGACCCGGCCCCAGGAACCTACGCCCCGACCCAACCCCAACCCCGGCCCCGGCCCAACCCCGGCCCCGGCCCCGGACTCTCCTCCAACCCGGGCCCAACCCCGGCCCCGACCCAACCCCAACCCCGGCCCCGGCCCCGACCCAACCCCGGCCCCGGCCCCGGACTCTCCTCCAACCCGGGCCCAACCCCGGCCCCGACCCAACCCCAACCCCGGCCCCGGACTCTCCTCCAACCCCGACCCAACCCCGGCCCCGACCCTCCCTGCAGCTATCCGTGCGGATGTGGACTGCCGGCTGGCACGTGGGGTTCATGCCGCTGCTGACTCGCGGCCGGCTAGACGAGGCTGAGGGCACCACCCACAAGCCGGAGAACGTGCGCCGCTGCTGGGCGCGGCAGCAGAAACTCGCGTTCCACTGGTATGAGGCGCGGTGGGGCAACGGCTGGGGAGCCGGATCCGGCAAGTTCCTGGAGCGGCTGGAGAACGAGATCCGGATCCTGAACCTGCAGACGCTGCGGGGGAATTACACGAAGTGCCCGTTCCGAAAGGTGGGTCGGTGGGCCGGTGGGTCCTGTCTTGATGCGATTTGCGGGCGTCTGCAGGCGCGGCCTGCAGGTGAGGGCAGAGGCGGTTCGTGTGATCCGGTCCGCGTCGGTGGTGGGTCGGTGGCTCCCGGTGGCACCTGCGTTCAGTGGGTGATACGCTGCCACACACCCGCCAGGCGCCCTCCCCGTCGCGACCACGGCGCCTTCCCCGCAAACAGCATGCGCACGCAACCATGTGTTCGAAGCCTATGTGCCAGCTACACTGCCCATGTCGTGTAACCTGGTCTTCACACCCTCGCCCCACACACCCTCACTTGCATCCTCGCAGGGCTGCGACGACCTGATGGGCGACCCGCCCGTCAAGGCGGAGTACCAGAGGTTCTTCACAACAGAAGTCCAAGGAATCGTAGATGCGTAACCCACCCGCGCAATCGCACGCAGCCCAACCGTTGATGAGTCGTTTTTGCTCTTATCCGTTCGCGGTGGTTTCGGAGAGGCGACGCCGCAAATAGGGCAGCACGGCAGCAGGCCAGGCCAGGCGTGTTGGTGTACATGCGGTGGGGAGGGCCAGCGCGCAGGTGGAAGTGGCTTGTGGGGCTGCAGAGCTAGGTTTCGGAGCTCCGCTTGGGTTTTAGGGTTTTGGGGTAGGTGTTGCTGGTTGCTCTGCTGCGGTGCCATGAGCTTCCAGGTGCCATGGGCTGCACGAGGCGGACACGTGTGCTTGGGAAGGAGCGGAGTGGGTGGGTCGCGGGGGGGTCCGGTGGGTCGTGCAGCAGCGGGGTGGGTGAGTGGGCGGGAGCGACCCAGCGGCCTGGCGGGCGCTGTGCGAGCATCCAGGCATCCAGGCAAACATGCATGGATGGATGCTCTTGATGGGATATGCATGTGCACTGCACGTTAGAAAATAAACCTATTATCTATATGCTTGCTGTCCGCGTGGAAGCGACCGTTGAGCACTTGGATGTGAGTCCACTCTCTCCGGGAGAGAGAGGTTTGTGAGGAGAGGCCGTGGACTTGGATCCCTGCTCAGTTATGATGCCCACACGAGCAAACTGCCTGCGCGCGTTAACATGCGGCAAATCGCGTCGAAGTGGTGTCGACGTTTTCGACCCACGGGGCAGCAAATCAGGCTCACTTCGGCCAATTTAGAACGAAAGGGGAAAGCCTTGTGGTGAAGGATGGCGCTGTTCGCGACCCCGGCCACTTGTAAGGGTCTTGGCTGCTGCTAGGGTGGCAGTTTGGATCGCCCCATGGCTGCAATAGCTGACGTCTGGGCAGCTCAGCAGGCTGGGGTTCATGTTGGGTCGAACCTCGGGCGCCCGTGCTCTTTGACGTCCGTGACCTTCCGTGACAGCAGCAGCAGCGACACTGGCACAGCAGCGACACTGGCACACATGAGGGAGGGACCTGAAGGTGCCGCCGTCGTCGTCGTCGTCGTTCGTCGTCGTTTCATGATGTAAAGCAGGGTGGCGAGTAGGTTTACGTAAGCGACACATTCACGTCATGTCGCGACTCGCGCGCTAACCGTCCACTAACGGCCCGCCCTGGCCGGTTGGCGTCGTCTAGGCGTTTGCTGCGGAGGCTGTTTCGGTGCTCGGCTTTGAGCGGGCGTACCATTTCTATTCATCCACAGCGTTTTTGAGGGTGCGGTTGGTTGGCGATTGCTGAAGGAGAGGTTGGCTGTCAGACTGAGGTGTCCCCGGTCTGAATGGCTGGTTTCGCCTATCAAGCGGCCGCGGGTGGCGGCCACACCGCCCGGCACCAGCCGTGTGTTGTTTGGTGAAGTGGTTCGTCCTACCGCCTCATCCTTATCGCTGCCAGTTGTGTGCGACCTATGCGTCTCCATCGCGCCCACACAACACGGACCCCAGCAGACGTAGCACCAGCAGCAACACCAGCAGCACCAGCAGCCCAAGGCGCGACCCTATGTCCCCAACGCTGCGACATGGTCCGCCCCAAGCGAACCCAGCGGTCCCCGCACCTGCTGCTCCTGGCCTTTAGCGCCCTGTCTCTCTTGTTAGCGGCGGAAGGTGGGGGCGGCTCCACTTACCGCGCGGGTGTCGTGTCACGTCGTGGGAGCGGGCGTCGGCGGATCCGGCCCCTCGCGCTGCGGGGTCGTCCGTTCCTAGCCTCGGCTGCGTGCACGTGCCGCACATGCCCGCCGCGTCCCCGTGTCGTACGACAGGTGGTAACTGTTACAGTGAGCCCCAGACCATGTGTCCGTGGTCCGTGTGTGTTGCATCTCGCACGACTTTAGCGTTCCAATATCACCTAGAGATGGTGTTCTACCCACGCAAACCCACAGCACCCGGGCCGGCTTTTAGTGTGGAACCCACTGCTGTGACCATTGCTGCTGCCCGGGCTGGGGCTGGGGCTGCAGGCTCCGCCGTTGCGCAGGGTCATGCTGGAGGCGGCGCCAGCGGAGGGGCCGGGGAGGCCGCGGCTGCGAGGAGGCAGCTGCAGGCGTCGTTAAGCAGCGGCCCTGTGAGATCCCAGATCCAAGAAGCCATCAAGGGCGGGATCCGGAACTCGACGAGCGGCATCGGTGCGCTGGCTGGCTCAGCCGCCTAGCAGATGGCCCCAACGTAGCGTACCGCAAATGTGATTTGATAGCACAGCACACGCACTTACCATACGCCCGATTTTGTCACATCTGTTTCGCGCCCGTTTTTGTCAGGCTGCAGGGAGATCCCTCCCGCCCTCCCGCTTTCCATCCCACCCCTTCGCTCGGTCTGCATACGTTCCCTTCTCTCCGCCGCGACCAGTCCCCCGCCCCCTTACATGGCTACCCCCGCCCACCACCACCGCCTCCCCTCCCGCCGCCACGGGTTTCCCTCGAATCCCGCCGCCACCACCGCCACCACCTCACCCCCCTTGCAGAGCAAAAGGTGGCCCAGCTGGTGGCCCAGCAGGTTGGCCAGCAGGTGTTGAGCGACATGGACAACGTCACCAGCAGCGCCCTTAGCTCCATCGGCTTCAACAGCAAGGAGGAGCTGGGACAGTACCTGGGCAGCTGGCTGGGCTGGATGGTGTCGGCGGTGACATCGATGGCGTCCTCCGCCACCACCACAGGCAGCGGCGGCGGCGGCGGCGCCGCGTTGGAGGACGCGACGGCGCCGCTCGACGTGCGGGCCGCTGACGATGCCGCGGGTAGTGACGGCAGCGGAACGCTCTACGGTGGTGTGCACGAGACCGACCTTCAGCTGCTGGAACAGGTCCTACAGCAATTGCAGCAGGCCAAGGAGCAGCAGCAGCAGCTCGGTGTTTCGGACGGAGATCCGGCCGCCGGCGACCAGGCCGCCGTCGAGGCCGCCGTTACACAGCTGCTGTCGTACGTCGTGACGTCACACCGGGCTGCCGCCGACGACAGCGGCGACGCCGCCACCGCGGCCTTCCGCGCGACGCCGTCGTCACTCGAGGACCAGGTCGGGCCGGTCCGGGGCCTCACCGGCGCCGCCTCCCCAGAAAACGCCGCCAGCAGCGACGCCGACGGCAACGCCGCTGCCGCCGCCGCCGCCACCGCCGCCGCTGCCGCCTTGTTGGAGGGCGTGAAGCTCAAAAAGGAGAAGGCCGGTGGTGGTGCTACCTACGCCGGGGCTAATGGCAGCGGCGGCGGCGGCGGCGGCGGTGGTGGGCAGGCGGGCACCACGCCCCGTACTACTGTGTCTACTTCAGTGGGACCGGCGGCGGCGGGGTTTCCGGCCCTGCCGGTGCCACCAAACACGGCCAAGTCCGGAGGGCCGACTCTGAGCGTGGGACGAGACCTCAACGGCACGTGTGGATGGGCTGGGCTCCGGGGCGGAGTTGGTGACACCGTAGGACGCCGCCGTGAATCAAAGGAACTGGGTCATGGATTGCGCGTCCGATGCAGGGACCCTTCGGTAGCAGCCCGCCGTTGTTCGTTTGAGAGTCACGTGTTTCCGTACAATACTGGTACTTTGTGACTCAGTCACTACCGTATCCCCGTGCCCCGCAACACAGCGGGTGCCTCCCTCCTCTCCTCACCTACCCACATACACCCCGACCGCCCCCCCTGGATCCCTTGCCGCGTCCTTTGCCAACCCAGTCAACGTCAATGTCAACGTGGTGCCGGCCACCGTCAGCATGCCGACAGGCAGCGGATCGGGTTGCGCCTGCACCTGTCCGGCGAGGGGAGGCGGCCTCAAGGGCGCCTTCCTGGACACCCTGACTGGGCTGCTGCCGGGGCCGCTGGGGGCGGTGCTGCCTGGCGGCCGGTCGGGCGGGGTTGGTCTGGGTGGGCTGCTGAGGAGCACCCCGGCGGGCGGAGATGGAGCTGCAGGCGGCAACATGCTGCAGTCAGCGCCGGCGGAGGTGGGTGACGGCGGTGCCGGGGCCTTCCGGGCCGCGGCTCAAGCCGCCGCCGCTGCGGCCACCGCCGCTGCCGTGGTAGTGGCGCGTGACAACGAGACCCAGCCCCGGCTGTTGAGGTGGTGGTGGCAGAACGCGGCGAATCGCAGCAACACCAGCAGCAACACCACAGGCGCTACCACTAGCAGCGCTGATGGCGCCGATGCCATCACCCCGATGGTCACCGTAAGCGGCGGGCCCCCCGTCGGTACGGGCGCGGACGGCGGCAGCGGCGGCGGCGGCAGCAATAGCAGCAATAGCAGCGCGGGGGGCCGGGATGAGGCCTGGCGGCTGTTCGCAGCTGTTGGCAGGCGGCGCCGAGGCAGGAGCCTGAACGCCGCACCGGAGAGCGCCGCCGCGGCCGTGGACGGTCGCCTTCCTGCCTCTGCCTCCGTCGCCACCTCTGCCATCGTGGCCGGTCATAGCTCTTCCCGCCAACGTCTAAGGCGTCCTCGGTCCGTGCCCCGCCGTCAGCTCGGAGAAACCACGAAACCGCCGGCCGCATCCTCCCGCCGGCCGCCGCCGTTCGCTGCAGGTAGCGGCGCCACGGCAGCTGAGGTGCCTGCAGCTGCGGCCGCTGACGGCAGCGTCAGCAGCTACAACGGCGACAGCGAGGGTGCGTTGGTGCCGATCGAGCTAGGCGGCGGCACCGGCAGTGGTCCCACCGTGGTCGACAGCCCAATTCAGCACAGCCCCCTCGATCACAGCCCTCAAGCCGCCCCCGAGTCAAACGACCAAGTCATGGACCTGATCCAGGCACTGATCGACCAGGTGGCTGGCGGCGGCGTCGCCATTAAACTCGGCGTTAACGCTGAGGGCACCGACGGCGCCGCCGCCGAGTCCGCCGCCGCCGCCGCCGCGGCCGCCAACGGCGCCAACGGCGTTGGGCCGACAACACGCGCTACGTTGCCGTACATTGGCGGCGGCGGCGCCGCCGGCGCCGCCGGCGCCAATAGCGACAAACCCACCAACGCTAACGTGAATCCCATTGTGCTGCCGGCGATGCAGCGAGGCGGAGCGGACGTGGGACTGCTCCTGCCGGGTGGCAGCTGCCCGCCTTGTAGGTGCTGAGGGTGGGAGCGCGGGGGGCAGTGCGATGGATGAACCGCACCGCATGGCGTGGGGGAGGGGCGGAACTTTGCGTACACGGGCCGTGCCTGAGTGGGCGGGCGGGCGATTGCCTTTTCGCCTGCGGGACCGTGCTTGATTCGCCACTGTCGCCGGCCGGGTCGCATGCATTGGAGTGCGGTAACACGAGTCGATGGTGGGCGGGGGAGGCGGATCGGGGCGGGGCGAAGGTCCTGGAGGCCGTTGGGCTGGTTGCCACTGCCACCTGGGTCGCTCGCTTGACTGTATCCGGGCTGGTGGCGAGAGCACGCGTCTACCGGGATAACACGGGATACGGCAGCAGCGGGCCGTTAGCCGTTAGTGACTAACGGTATCTTCAGGCGATTTGGTTACTTTGCGGTTGGGTTGGATAAGCGGGAGCTCGCCTGCTGTCGGCGAGGTGAGGGAGGGACTCGGAAAAGGGTGTGTGTGTCTCAGAAAGTACGACTGACAGGCGACGGCTGACTGACACTGCTGTCGGTGGTGGTAACTGTTACCAGGCCCCAGACCATAAGGTATGACTGTCGGTGTTTGTTGTACGGTTTCGTCAGGTCGTGACCGGTTACGTGCCCAGTTGTGAAACTGCAGTGTCGCTGGGGACGGAAGCAAGCGCGTTGAAGCGCCGGTTGCAATCATGCGAAGGGTCGAGCGGCGGCGCTGTCCAGGATTTATTTCCCTTTTGATTGAGGCTCGGCGCAAAGCAGCCCTGGGGGGGAATCCTTCACCCGACCCTAAACCCTAAACCTTAAAGCTATGGGTAGGACTGCCACTTCGGCGTCGGTCAGCAATAAGTGCCCTTCCGTGTCGTGGGAGATGGGTGCAGGAGGTGCTTGCCCGCCCTGCCTGCCTTCGCCCTTCCGCTATGATTGGTGCGGCGCGTGGCTGCGCTCGCCTCCCCCTCCCCTCTCCCGCTGTAAACGGGTCTTCCTCGAAACCTCCCGCTGTAAACAAAGTAATGGATGCGACGACGGCACAGCACGGCTTGGCGCTTGTATGCGCAGCTGCCGGCAGCTGCCACGTCAGGCGTGGAATCTGAGCGCTCTCCTGTCCGCATGTAGCATTGTCACAAACGAACCGAAGAACTATGAACCGCAGACAATGAACCGAAGGCAGGGCTTTGAGAGCATTGCAGCCCGTCGCACCCTCGTCGTGATCGCCGCCAGGCTGCCGCCGAAAATATACTGGTAGGTCGTAGCACACAAACATTCGAAATCACGGCTCCGCAAGAACGCTCTCTCTGGCGGTGCTGCAGCACCCGGCCACCCCCGTCAGCCACCCGATTGAGGCGTCATCAGCCACCCACCTGAAGGGGTCGTTCCGGTCCCTCCCCTCGACACCTACAGGTGTCTCCATCCGGCCATCATCACCTACCACTACCACTACCGGTATCAAGAACCCAAAAAACAATTCCGAATCACGCGCAATATAACCCCGTTTCGCGCGTTGCGCCCTGGTACTTCCAGCCGCCACCGAGCCCAGCTCGCCACCCTCTCCTGCTCCCCCTCCAATTTCTCCTCCCTTCACTGCTTCCCTCCGTCCTCCCCCCGTCACTGCACCCCCACCTCTTCTTGTCGCCCCCCTTTCCTTCCTCCTCCCCTCTCCTCCCCTCCTCGTCCCCGTACCGCCGTGTCCATGGCCAACAACCTGCGGAGCCTACTTGCGCAGCAGCGCAACGCCGCCCGCACTGCTCCTGGCGCAAGCCAGGTCGGGCCCCACGTGGAAGAAGGTGTAGGTCTTGGGCTTGGTCTTGGGGGTCACCTCCCACACCTGAAGGCCGGCAGCAGCAGCCGGCGGCGGTGGCGACAGCAGCAAGACGAACATTACACGCGTTTGCAGGAGAGAATGTTATTAACGAGGACGCGGGATTCGATGCTGCTTTGCGGTGCGAGTGCTTTCGGAGCACGAAGCGTAGTACTGGCCGGGACGTTCTCAAACTCACGACAGCAGCTGTTGTGCAGGAGGTGTGAGCATCTGCCCCAACTGACGAAAATGGGGCTGTAGCAACCACGCAGCGCGCGCACGTCCCTCATTCCCTTTCACCGCACGGGCGGCGCACACGCCTGCGCTCGTCCCCTTTGCGATCTCACCTTGTTGCCGGCAAAGTGGATGTCCACCTACAGGGCCGGGTCGGGTCGGGTCGGGTCGGGGCAGGACGGCGGCAGGACGGCGGCAGGACGGCAGCAGCGGCGCACTTTAGCAAGCGCAGCGGGGGACACCATGTGCAGCGCCCGCAACAGCAACAGAATACCGCAACCGCAACCGCAGTAGCAGCGGCAGCACAATCCGCTACTACAGTAGCGCATTACCAGCAGCAGGAGCAGCGGCGGCAGTAGCGCGTTCACGTTTCCGCTACGCCCTGGCCCTGGTCACGAAGCCAAGCGGTGCGTTACACGGCAGACGCAGCATGAGGGGCTCACACCCATCAGCACCCTCCAGCGTCCAAACACTCCCCACATTTGGCTGAGTGCACCCGCCCAACCGCCCAACGACCCAACCGCCAACCAACCCACCTTTGTGAATTGGAAGTCCAGCTGCCCGCTCTCCGGCCGCCACGCCGACATCACCCCCCGGATGAAGAACTCAAAGGGCCCTATGGCGCTCTCCAGCGCCAGAGTCTGCCCCTCGCGGGCACATGAGGCAGGGCAAAGTACGACACGGCACGGCAGGGCGCTTCCATAAGGCCCGGCGGGATTCCGACACCTCGGCGAGGTCCCAGAAAACGATTCGGCCCGGGGGCCCTGCAGCGGTGCCGGGTAACGACAAAACGGCTTTCGCGGCCGGCCAGCCCCAACACCCCCCGCCACTCATCACATTCACATCCACGAGAACCCATCCGCTCGTGAACTAACCCTAAACCCAAACAACTCTCCTCTTTGCTCATCACCGCCGCCCACCACCACCCACCATGGTTGTGTCATCTAACACGAAGTCCTCCTGCGGGGCAGGCGAGAAGACCCGATTACACGGGGGGGGCGGAGCGAGAAGATACATCCGGGGGTTGCAACGAAAATTCGCGTACGAAAGGAAAACCCCGGGGGGTAGGGTGGGGTGCGGGCGGACAGCGGCAGCGGCAGTAGCAAGGCAGTGGCGTGTCACTGGCGGCGACGGCATCGGAGCAGCGAGGGCCAGGTGAGGCTGGTGCACCACCGGGGTGACTGCCTCGCCGTGCGGAGTCGTCCCCGCTGCTGACTCCGCAACTGACTCCGCAACTGACTCCGCTGCTGACTCCGCAACTGACTCCGCAACTGACTCCGCTGCTGACTCCGCAACTGACTCCGCTGCTGACTCCGCAACTGACTCCGCAACTGACTCCGCAACTGACTCCGCTGCTGACTCCGCAACTGACTCCGCAACTGACTCCGCAACTGACTCCGCAACTGACTCCGCTGCTGACTCCGCAACTGACTCCGCAACTGACTCCGCAACTGACTCCGCTGCTGACTCCGCAACTGACTCCGCAACTGACTCCGCAACTGACTCCGCTGCTGACTCCGCAACTGACTCCGCAACTGACTCCGCTGCTGACTCCGCAACTGACTCCGCAACTGACTCCGCAACTGACTCCGCAACTGACTCCGCTGCTGACTCCGCAACTGACTCCGCAACTGACTCCGCTGCTGACCCCGCTGCTGCTGCTGGGCCCAATCCAGCCCCACCCGCACCCGCAGCCCCACCCGCTTTAGTATCCCCAACCCAGTTCTCCAGCATGCATCTCAAAACGCCTGTTCTAAACGGTTTTTTCGGGCATCCACGGGTCTTCCTCGAAGCCCCCCCGCACCCGCAGCCCCATCCGCGGCCGCACCTTCACGGGGATGTACTGGAAGGGGCGGAACTTGGTTGCGGTACCGAACACCAGCCGCCATGTGCCGGCAACGCTGGGCGTGGGGCCTGGTGGCGGCGGATACGGGAGCGCGTTGATGTTGGAGGTAGGAAAGGAGGAGGAGGAGGAGGAGGAGGAGGGCTTGGGGAGTGCCAAACACACATCATCGGGGCGTGGGGACGTCGTGGCAGTGGGTAGCGGAGCCGTGGGGGAAAGGCACGTGGGGGAATGGACGAGTGGGGTGCGGGTGACGATGTTTGGGTGCAGATTAAGGCCGTGCAGAGCACGCTGACAGGGCGTGGAAGAGGACGCAATGGGGTCTCCCTGTCCTTCAGGATGCCCCCGCTTAATGTGCTTTCACGGACCCGAAGTAGGTTCCTGGATAACACCCCGGGCTAGCGCCCCCTCCCGCCCTCCCGTCAGCGGGCGTTCCTCAACCCTCCCGTCAGCTGTTCCTGTCCGGGGCACCTAACGACCCACAGGAGCAGGAAGCACTCTGGCACCGATCTGCAGCGCGCCTGGATCTCCAAACAATCCCGAGGACCCAGGCCCTACCGTTTTTCTCCTGTGCTGCAAATTGCTCGACCGCAAGCAGCGCGCCCTCAACCGTCTCCGGTGGAATCGACTTGGTCGTAGCTGCCTGCTTCAGAAGCTGTAGCGCATCTACTTTGCTGGATCCGGAAGAAGTGGACTTATAGGCTGTTAGCGCCTGCTTCTCGATGTCACTTAGCACTGCGCGTGCAATTCACGGCATGCAACATCAGGTGAGACTCCAAGTACAGTCCGCTGATTTTGCAAGTAACGAGGATTTTGCTTAAATATCTTACCTACTGGAGTGGCAGTAGCTTTGCACCCGACTGAAGCACGACGCAGTGCCAATCGGCGCGGTGCGGCCTGCCCCGCCCGGAGAGAATGCAGAGCGTTCGTCTTCATATTTACAAAAGTCTAGTACTGAGATAACAAGTCTGTCCTCGTCAACTTTAATCGCAAATCCAGACTCGCTGTACGGAGTACAGTGGACCGTAACCATGCTGATCATTACCCTATCGTCCTCGTTACCATGACCCAGTATGCCACCCGTCAAAGGTCATCCCCCACAGTCAACCAGCTTCGCACGCCTTCCCTCCTACCGCTTGGCCCCAGGGCCCCCAGGTCCGGCCCCTCCAAACGGGTTGGGCGGCAGCGCGGACTTGAACATAAACCCCAAGTCCGCTGGCGGCGCGGCCGCGGCCTCGGGCTCATCATGTTCGTCGTACAGTCCCTCCGTCCCCGCGTCATCGCCGACAAGGATCTCCGCCTGCACCTCCGCCGCTGCGACGTTCCCTTTAGCGCCCTTGCCCGCCGCCGCCGCCTTGGCGGCAGCGATCACCGCCCCCGCAGGTCTCCCGCTGGCCGAGCCCGGCCGCCCGCTGGGGGCGCTACCGCTCCCAGGCCGCGACCCGGCCTTGGCAGTAGCCCCCGCCGCAGCCGGCTTGCCGCTACTGCCTCCTTTCGCCGTCGCTGCGGCGGCGCCGGCGGCGGCGGCCGGGGCCGTCGCTGCGGCGCCTTTCCCGCCCGCGCCAGCCGCCGCTTTTCCTGCCACGGCCGTGGCCGTGGCGCCAGCCGCCGGCGGCTTCTTTGCCCCGTCGCTAGCCGCGGCCTTACTGCCCACTGAAGGCGCCGCCGGCGCCGTCGAAGTCGCCGCCGGCGGCGGCGCCGCCGCCGGCGCCGCTGCGCCCTCCCCGCTGGCCCTGCCAGCCCCCGCCAGCATGCCTTCCAGTCGTGACAGCGACTCCCGCAGCACGTTATGAGGCAGCGTCTGCACCGGCCCTGAGCCCAGCTGCAGCGGCACGCCGCCACCGCTGCCGCTACCAGACGACCGAGGCCGCGCAGAATCGCCGCCGCCGCCGCCGCCTGCGGCGGCGGCGGCGGCGGCGTCCATCCCAGCAGCCGGCGCCGTCGGCCGCGCAGCGGCGGCGGCGCCTCCGGCGTGCGCCTCCGCCGGCCCCGCCCTCCGCGCCGCCGCCACCGCCGCGGCCGTGCGCGCCGCCGCCGCCCTGGAGGGTCCCAGGTTGATCTGCTCCCTCACGATGGCGAGTGTGGAGGAGGTGCGCAGGCGGCGGATGGCCTCGCTGACCGCCGTGTCGGCCTCGCGCTGTGCATTGATCCTCTCGCTGGCCTGGCCCTTCATGCGGTCCAGCTGCAGGTGGATCAGCTGGCGGGCGTCGTAGATGGCGGCGTCCTGAACAACGAGAGTATGTGATAGGGATATGGGGGGGAGGTGAAGGGCGAAGAAGGGTGGAATTACTGTCCAGGAGCCGTTCGCCGGCCCTTGACGCCTCCCTCCCCACCTGAGGACTCCTCCAGGAGGGACCGTACGGCAACACTCACCTATCCTCCCTCCCCCCACACCCCCAAATCCATCAGCTCATGCCCCTCCCTCTTATCAAACCCCCTCCGCACCTCACCCTCCGGCGGACCGCCAGCCCCCAGCCGCAGCCCCGAGCCACCCCTTCTCACCCCCCCGCCCCCCCCCCACGGTTTTTCGGACATCCACGGGTTTCCCTCGAGCCCACCCCACCCGCCGCACTCGCCTGCGTCAGCGTGCTGTTGGAGGCCGGCTCCAGCAGCGACTGCAGCCGCGAGTGCAGCAAACCCAGGTCGGCCTGCACCTGCTTCTCCAGCGCCGCCGCCCGCTGCTGCGGAGTGCCGTCAGGGTGCGACCGCGGAGGAGGCGGCAGCGGCGCCCCCCGGTCCAGCCGCACGCCGCCGCTGACGCCGCCGCTGACGCCGCTGCCGCCGCCGCTGACGCCGCTGCCGCCGCCGCCGGCGGCGGAACCGGAGGATCCCGGCCTGCTGCCTCCTCCGCCGGCTCCGCCCCCGCTTGTGAGTCGGGCTGCGGCTCCTGATGAGGACTGCGTGGGGGACGTGCGAGGGACGCTGCCGCGCGCTGGCGAGTGGCTGGGGGCGGAGCCGGCGACGGCGGCCGCGGCCTTGCTGGCGGCGGCCTTGCTGGCGGCGGAGGCGGCGGCGGAGGCGGCGGCGGAGGCGGTCCTGCCGCTGCCGCTGCGCGACAACGCTGGGGCCGCGGGCGAGGCGCCCGCGGGTACGGCAGCGGCGACGGCGGTGGCGGCGGCGGCGGCGGAGGAGGAGCTGCCGGGGCGCGACTGTGCGGCGCCGGTGTCGGGTCGTGATCCGCCCGAGCTGATCAGCTGCTGGGAGGAGCGCAGGTCCACCGACCTGAAGGGCACCGGCGCCGCCCGGGTGGCAGGGCAGTCGTCAACTGTAACAGGGAAAAAAACAGGAACACCAAAAGCCCCATCCCAACCGCCTTGCACTGTCGCTGCCTCTGACACCGTGCTTGCTCTCGCTTCGTGGGAAGTATCATTGCACCGGTGGCTGATTGGCTGGCCGGGCACATAAGGCGTCAATGGGAGCCGCCTCCGCCCTCCCGCCTGCACCTCTTACCCCCCCGCCTTCCCTCCCTTACACGATGCTGCCCTTGGCCAGCGTCAGGCCCGGTCAGATGGTGTAACACATACATACACACACACTCCGCCCCGTGAAGGCTGCGGCGCGCTCCTGTCGCTGCCTGCCCACCTGTTGTTGGATGTTCGCATCATGGCCTCCGACTTGGCGGTGGCCCCCCGGTAAGCCAACCGCTCCAAGTCGTCAAGCAGGTCCAACATGCCGTCCAGCCGCCCGCCGTCATACTCCTCCTCGGCGGCGGCGGCGGGGGAGCCGGCAGCAGCCGCCGCGGCACCGCCGGCTGGCGGGGCAGGGGCAGGCTGGGGGAGGACGATAGTGGGTGGGTGGGTGGTTGGGTGGGTGGGTGGGTGGGTGGGTGGGTGGGTGGGTGGGTGGGTGGGTGGGTGAGTGGAGGGTTGAGTGGGTGTGAGTGGGTGAGCGAGCGAGTGGGTGGGGGAAGGCCGTAGAAAAGTAACCGTGTGAGGGGATGGTGTTGTGTATGCAGCGCCGCCCTCTTCCCCCACAACCCCCGTCTAGCCCCTTTCCTGCTCCTGCTGCAAACGCTGCCGGATTCCTTTCAGGCTCTACTCCCATCTACCTTTCGGCCCACGGGTTCGCTCGGAGATCTCCCCAGCCCCGACCCTTTTCCCCCCACGTGTGTACCAAACCTTTCCTAGCCAGTTTTCCTATTCAGTTTTCCGACCCACGGGTCTCCTCCCGTACCTCCCACCCTCCCACCTGCTCCTCCTCCAGATCGCTATCGTCGTCCTCGTCGCTGATCTCCTCCCCGTCCTCGTCCAGGTCCCGGTCCAGGTAGTGCAGCTGCGGACAGCGGCTCCGGAGGGCCTTACGCACCACGTAGCGCTTGGCGTGACCTTCAGTGACGGGGTTGCCGTCCAGCTGGCGGGAGGGGGGGAGGGGAGGGGGCGGGAGGGGGCGGGTGTGTGTATTGGGGCGGGGTGAAGAGTACGCTGAGGACGATGGATATGGGAAGAATGGGGCGATGGGATGACGAGGTACTAATAGGACAGGAGGGGGCGATGCGCTGTTGCCCTTGTTGAGGAGAAGGAGTGGGTGTGGTGGGAGGGTATGGAGGGGAGGAGACACCCGACCGGCGGCACGCAACGCCGTCCTCATCCTCATCTCATCCTCACCTCATCCTCATCTCATCCTCATCTCATCCTCATCTCATCCTCATCCTCATCTCATCCTCATCTCATCCTCATCTCATCCTCATCTCATCCTCATCTCATCCTCATCTCATCCTCATCTCATCCTCATCTCATCCTCATCTCATCCTCATCCTCATCCTCATCTCATCCTCATCCTCATCCTCATCCTCATCCTCATCTCATCCTCATCTCATCCTCATCTCATCCTCATCCTCATCTCATCCTCATCTCATCCTCATCTCATCCTCATCTCATCTGCACGCCATGCCAATCCCAGGTGGTTGCGCGACACCGAAACCACGCGCCCCGCAAGGCCCGCGGACGCAAAACACAACCACCCTCCCTGGACCTAAAACCCTAAAACCCAGTTCCCTTCCCCACACGCCAGGGGCTCAGCTGGGAATGTTGTGTGGCATGGGGCCGCGCCAGCGGGGAGAGGACGGGGCAGCGGGCGAGGCGGGAGCCCGAGGATGGAGGGGGGGACTGGGCAGCAGGGGCAGGGGACAAGAGGCCGGGAGGGAGGGAGGGACCGCAGGACGTGCAAGGGCACCGGCAGTGGCAGCAGGAAGGGGTAGGAGAGGGGCTGAGGAAAGCCTGAGGCGAACCCCAAATCTCCACCCTCCACCCCTCCCGCCTCCCACCGCCAACGCGCCCAGGCATCCGGGTCCCTCTCCGGCCGCACCCCTCTCCCACCGCCCTGCCGCCACTCCTCCCACCTCGGACCTCCGCCCCCTCAGCATCCCACTGCCCCAGCACCCCACCACGCGGCACGTGCCCTCAGCTATCCGCTCCAGGGGCGCCTCCCTTGCCGCCTAGGCGGCGAGGGAGGGGACCCGCATCATCGCCCCGAAACCATCCACCGGCATCGTACATCGCACCACCGCAACGCCACCGTGCCCCCCCTCGCGCCGGCGAGGGTGGGGGAGGCCGCCAATTAGATCCGCGTCCCGGCGCCACCCTAGGCCGGCGAAAGTGGAGTGCAGCTGCGGACACCTGGAGTCCACCTGAGGCGGCCCGGTGGCCGTCGGCAACCACCAGCGAGCGACCCAGATCCGCTCACACACACCTTGACGAACTGCAGGCTGGCGGGTACGGCACGCTCGTCCAGCGAGGCGATGCGATTGTACGACAGGTCGAGGAACATGAGCTGCGTCAGCTGGGCCAGCCCCTCCACCTGCGGTATGTGGCGCGGTGCGGCGGGGCGGGCACGAGGAGGGGTGGAGGAGGAGGACGCGCGGGGGGGGGGGTGTCCTCGCATGCGTGTGTGTGTGTGTGTGTGTGTGTGTTTTAAGTATTTAAGTTTTAAGTGTGTGTGTGTGTGTGTTTTATAAATGCTGAGTGTGTATGTGTGTGTGTATGTGCGCGCGCGAGTGTGTTTGACACGGTGGCGCCGTGGCTGTGGGCTTCCCTGACATCAAGCGCTGTGCCAAAGTGTGGTTTCGGCGCACGCTGACGCCTCGGGTCCAGGGATGGGTACGGGGGAAACTGCAGTCCCGCCGCCAGGCTCACTCACCCGCCCGCCCCACCTTTCCTACTCGGCTTCCTAGCCCATGGGCTTTCCTCCACCCCACCTTTCCTATGCGGTTGTGCCCCAGCGCCAGAAACTTCAGGCTGGGCAGCGCCGCCACCGCCGCCATGCTGGCCAGCCGGTTGTGCTGCAGGAAGAGGTGTGTGGCGGAGGGCAGCTGCCGCAACACGTCCGGCTTCAGATCCGCCAGACGCTGCCGGTCGAGCCTTATGTGCGTCAGCTGCTTCACAAACACCTCGCTGGGGGGGGCATGCGGCAGGAGGGGGGCAGCGGGGATAACTAGATACACGAGGGGCGGGGGGGGGCCAGTGGGGTTTTTAGGTGGCGGCAAGTGAGCGGGGGGGGTTATAAGAGAATCCGCAAATCCACGCCGGACGAACCGAGGGCAGGTGGGGGTGGGGGTCGCATAAAAGGACCGGTTATTCGACGTGGGAAGTGTAGCTAGCGCATAGGCGACCGGATACCCGTTCGCGCGCGCATGCCGGTGCACTTGGATGGGCTGCCGGGAGACCTGTGGTGGTGACGACCCGTGGGCGGCCGGTTATGGGGAAACAAAACCAACTATAGGGAATGTGACGTGTCTGGGAGAGGGGGGGAGGGCAGGGAGGCGAGGTGGGGTGCACGTGGCGAGGGCGAGGGGGAAGCGAGGGGAGGTCAGATGCAGCGGTGTGTGCGTGTGGGTGTTTTATAGATGCTGCGCGTGTGCGTGTGGGTGTGTGTGGGATTGTGGGGGTGATAGCACTAGCTGAGGCCCCCCGTGTCCGGCCGGGGGCCCTGGTTTGGTCCCCGGTCCCGGTCCCACGCGCCCAGCAACCGGGCGCAGGGTTCCCACGCACCTCGCTGCTCGTCGCGCCACGCTGAGCTCTGGGTCGTCGGAGATGTGGGATCGAATGATGAGGTCCTGTCGCAAGGCGAAGGGAGAGGGAGAGGGCGAGGACAAACACGGGAGGTATGAGAGGAAACCCGAGAGTGGAGCCAGGCGGGGGAGGGGGGGCAGGCGGGAGAGGGGGCAGCATCATGCTTGCAGGCGGGAGAGGGGGCAGCATCATGCTTGCAGGCGGGAGTCGTCGTGTCCCCGAAGGCATAGCACCCTTGCCAGAAGGGCAGGGAGCGGTGGCGCCCGGACACCCCGACGCTTGGTGCCCTTGCGAATCGCTGCTGCGCACCAAGGTTAGCTCCGCCGGTGGCTCCTGATCATCGGTTTTGTTCAGGAGCTGTTTAATTTGGCTCTCCACCTCGGCCTCTGTCGGCTCGACGAGCTCCGGCCCATCCAGTGCCCTGCGAGCTGGCGTCGGGCCTTGGGGCTCCGCCTGGACGACAGCTGCTTTAGCACCAGTTGCATTATTGCCTTTGGCTGGCTGAGGCCGTCCGTGGCCTGCTGCTGCAGCACTGCCTCCTTTGCTCCCGGCTGTCGCAGCGGTAGCCTTTGTCGGAACTTTTGCGGGCGGGCCAGCTTTGCCCGCAGGCGCCTTTTGCTGTTCAGTTCCTTTGGTCATCGTTGGTACTAGGTAACTTGCATGCAAAGGTATTATAGAGTTCGTTGGGGCCGCGTCAAAGCTTCTTCACACCGTGTGGTGAAAAGTTGAAGTCCGAATTCATAGCGAATAACATACACTAATTGGTGGTGTGTCATTATTTAACCCAGTGTTCCGATTTGGTTTCCTCTAGCGAGCTGGGTGGTTTTGCTTATTTGCCTTACTTTTGGTGTCTGGGTTTCCTTTATCGTTATGCTTGTACACGGCTAATTAACGCATCATTTACTATGCCTCAGTGTCGCCCCTCGCAAACGTCAATGTCCCGCGCCTCGTCGTGGCGGGCCCGCCTCGCTTTACCTTACTCGCCGTGTTAGTTATTGAGGGCTGATTCACATGAAAATTTACTAATGCTAGATATCGGAGGCCAAACCGCGAACGTCCATCTGAAAGTTTTGCCGCAGGCCCACGGGACGTCGAGGTACTCGAGTAAGCTCAGGCGACCCTTTGCATCCTCCGCGCGGGGACGGATGTGCCTACGATACAGAGTTCTGCAAACAGACAGAAAAGCCGCAGCTGTGGTCCACGTGGCGTAACGTACCGGTATACAAGGCCCGTTACATGTTACCTGTCAAAGGATGTCAATGGGGTTTAAGACAGGCAACGGCCTGACACGCTTATGCCCGCTATGACGATAAGGTTTGGGGCTTGCCCGCAAACCGGTTTAGACGCGACCTTTTCGGACGTGGATGTTGCTTTGGTATCGAGACGCAACTTCGTTAGTTTTGTCTGGACTCTGCATTTGGGCTTGCTATTGGGGCATCGTCGTCTACGCATACTTCGGGCCGCTTCGGTTGTTGGCAACGCTTCTGCGTCAGCCACCAACAAGGCAGCGTGGAAGGGTTCTCGAGGCCGGGGCGGGTAACAATAGTTCTTACAGTGGGCGTCGGGCACCATGTCCGTGCACTCCAGTTGTCGTCGGACATCCTAGAAAGTTATGAATGTTGCGAGAGGCATAGCCATCCATGCGGTTCGATGGGTTTTGACCCAGTTGTCTGTAAGACACAGTACACAGGCGACAAATTAGTCAGCGATGCCCCTGCCGTCAGGGTAGAATACGTTGTTCAGTAAACCGCGTCTGCTTGATTGACGGCTGCCCTAGGCGCACATCCTCCTCGAGCACGCCACATCAGCACCGTGCGTGAGCACTTCATAATGATAACAAATGATCCAAAAAATGATACCTAAATCCAACTGAAAACACGAGTCCCGACATTGGTTGCCAGGCTGTAACCCGTACAACCAGCATGATGATCATCACCTTAATCTATCTGAAACAGACAAGAGCAAAAGGCAAGAGCGGCGGCCACCCTTCCCCAGTCCAGGAGCTGCAGCGTGCAGCCGTGGAACTGCTCACCCCGCAGCACTTACACCGGGGCGATGCGACCATCCATCGGCGCCGCACCTCAGCCAGACGCAAATAGGCAAGCTGTGACACACGGCACGGACAGCACGGCGCGAGTGCTACCAGTTAACACGCTCACCCGTAAGGATGGTACCAGACTATGCGCAAGTGCTACCAGTTAATACGCCCACCCGTAAGGATGGTACTGTGCAAGCGCGAAACAGTATCCCATGCCGTGCTGTTCAGGACTGTCCTGGAACGCATGCTCACGTACGTGTTACGCCCAACACTGACGGCAGGTTTGGGCGCGGACATAAGAGCATACGTTGAATAGATGGCTAGATGAAAGCTGGCACACCTGCCAGGATGAGTTATGGGGTGTCCCGCCCACTGGACCTGACTGGACACCTCGACAACGCCCCATTGGTCGGTAATGCTATGCTTCGTCCGCAACACGACCCTGCATCGTCATCCCCTTCTAAACACATGCATAATGTGTTTTAAGCCGCAACAAATATCATAGTAATCCAAAATTGAGAAGACAACGTCAAGCTCCAACAGCAACCCCGCCTGCTCCTAGCTGCATTGTTAGATATCACCATTCCACTTGTTTGTAAGTGATGATATGTCTGTCTCCCTGGGAGGCGACCAATGAAGTCAGTTCAACTGTCCCCGTGCATTGGGACACGATCACAAGACTAGCCGCTTAACGCTATCTAATCCCTTCTTGCGTCAAACCTTGATATACTGTGCGTAACAGCATTCAATATGGCGTTCAAGGCCACCAAATACTTCGTGGTCATCGTCGCCCTTGTATTAGGCGGCACACGATACATGTACTCCAACATGAAGCGCGCCAACGTCAATAATGACGTCGGTGTGTGGGACAGCAAAGATAAAGACGGTCTGCGGTGGGTGTCGTCAATCGTCCGGCAGCTTTCGAAACATGCCTTCTGACTTGACGT
Source organism: Yamagishiella unicocca (assembly GCA_003116995.1). Classification (NCBI taxonomy): domain Eukaryota; kingdom Viridiplantae; phylum Chlorophyta; class Chlorophyceae; order Chlamydomonadales; family Volvocaceae; genus Yamagishiella; species Yamagishiella unicocca. The sequence goes on along the minus strand of BDSL01000137.1, from coordinate 89,313 downwards.
TCGTGCGACCTGGGCAGGTACACAATTATTACCCGCTCAAACGAAACTGGAGGCAGCTACTTTCTTGCGCACGTATACTGCACGTCGAAGGCAGGGGTGCGTGGCTGGGTGCTCCCCGCCGTAGGCTGCCTCTCCATGCACGTCATGCGTGATCGCGGGCGCATGGGTCATCTGCATGTGCTATGTACCGCCCTGCACCAAGTGCATATGCCGATCCACCCACCGCCCTTTTGACCGAACAGGGCTTCTACCCTGGCAAACCTTGCGGCCCCCCGATGCACATTCATGACGTCCAAGACGAGGAGTTTGAGGTCATCCGTAAGTAAAGTGCAGCTGTACGGCGACCCATGCGCACATTGCCGATGCTAGAGTCCCGGGGGCCCCGGTCCAGGCCTGTCGTTGTTCACGGCTTCCCCCCGCGTCATCTTCGCTCCTGGCAAGGCTCCACGCTTTGTGTCGCCTCTGCCGAACGGGAGCCCTTGCAGCTGAGGCCTAGCTGCGCTCCAGCTCCAGGCGAGGCACAACGGCGCTACGCGCAAACCACAAGGGCGCTGTGCGCGCTGCGCTCCTGGCGAACGTGATGCCGCTCCTTCATGCCGCACCCGCATCTGCAGCGTCTTCGTGTTGCGGCATCTCGCGGCCGGCTCGTGTGCGAGCCGCCCGCGATTCCAACAACCTGCACCTCAATTCCCAAGGGAGCCGCAGACCTTCCAGGCCCACGTCCACCCTCGCGCCCTGTAGATGAACAATGCGAGGACTCCACGTGCGCTCTGCGTCGGACTGACCGACGCAAACCCACTGCCCCCTCATACGGCAGGCGGCACGGTCATGGTCAGCCTCAACAACTCCGTTGTGCAGCTCCCGATCGGCCAAAAGACAACGGTCCCCGCGGGTAGGTGGGCCTTACGACCCTGTGGGTCCGTGTGGCGGAGGATTGTGGCGGAGGATCGTGGCTCGCCCGGGGGACTGGGGGGGCTGCAGGGAGAGATGTGGGTGGCGGTCTTGCACATGGCTTTGGGAGCCGCGCTTCGGGCGCAAATGTTGTTGCGTCGGAGTGGTTGTTGAAGTCCACGTGCCATGGACCCGGGGCCTCCGGCCCCCCGGATGTGTGCGAGCACGCCGCGAGGGCCGTTTCCCGCTGTTGCTGCTCCGGGCGTGGGGGCCGTCAAGGAAAACCCGTGTACGACAGGAAAACCATTTAGAGCATGCGTGCGTGCGGGCGTGGGGGTGGGGCAGCTCCTGCGCGGTGTGTATGCAGCGGCTGACCTTCGTGGATTCCCTTCGGAGCCCGGAGTCTCGGCGACTGTGTTGTTCTTTCCCGCCGCGGACGCTGCTTTCCCGCCGGTCAACCGCCATGATAATCACGTCACCGCTCGTCTGAACCATGTGGCTGGCCCAGGTTGGCCGCATACCTTTTGGAACGGCGGCTCTGAGCCTATCGAGTTCCTCGTGCGCCTCACTCCCGGCATCCCGGATGAGTCGTTCCTGGAGACTGCGGCCGGGCTGGCGCGGCAGGTACGGAGGCGCAATCGACACGACCAGATGCGCGAGCGTCGGGTTGGGGAGTCGGTGTTCACGTGGCGGTGGGGGCGCCTGCAGCGGCGTTTGGCAGCGGGGATGTTGCTGTGTGAGGCGGGCGGAGAGCAGGATGATAGGATAGTTAGTACATGGGTGAGGAAGGGGGTTAAGAAGCATCGACGCTGCGATCTGGGCGGGGACCCTTTGGCAGGTGTTGGGTGCGAGTTTGGGGCTAAGGGTGGAGGGGGCAAAAGTGAACGGAACCACACGCGCAGGTCGCTCACGCGGGCTGAGATTGGGAAGTGCGGAGCCTACAGCGCCGTGACCTCAGCACCCCAAGCGCCCCAAGCTCCTGAGCTCACCTCGGGCGCCGCTGCTCGCCGCCTCTGCTTGGCTGTGTCCACTCGCATGGCTGGCTCCTGCGCCCCGCAAACTAGCCGGCTCCCCATGCCGCCCGTCCCGGCCCCCACGGCCTCTACACCCTATACCCTTGGTGCTCATACCGCAGTTCGGCGGCCTCGGCGCCGTCAACCCCATTCAGCTGGTCCTGATGTTTGCGGAGAACGGCCTCACGCCGACGGACGTCCCGCCGCAGCTTTGGGTGGCCGCCAAGACCATCCTGGTGCCGATCGCCAAGCTAATTGGCTTGAGCAGCCGCTACCCCGACTACACCTCCAAGGCGGGCCAGCCGGTGCCAGTGGAGGCCACACCCGCCCCCGCCGCCGGTGTGCCTGCCCCTATTCCTGCGACGGAGACTGCAGCAGCACCAGAGCCGACTCCGGAGCCGGTCGCTGTGGCAGTTGCTGAAGTCGAGGCAGTTGCTGAGGCAGTGGAGGTGGCGGCTGTGGAGGAGGTGCCGTTGGCGAGCGCGACGGAAGAGGCGGAGTCTTGCAGCTTGGAGGGGGGGGGCTCGTGCGCAATGCCCGAGGCTGAGGAGGCCGTTGATCCTTATGCAAGGAGCCAGGAGGAGGAGGCCGCTGCGGTGTTATAGGTGCACCGTGCCTTTCAGGAGGAAGGGCAGGAACTGCAAATGGTGCTTGTTGAATCTTAACGACCGCTGTGGGGTCAGTATCAGTGTCCACGGGCAGGTATGTGGCGCCCTGGATACGTGGACGAGGGCCGCACATGATTTTTGGGCAAACGCCACTCACGTGCGCCACTCGGGCCATGAGCAGCTGTCATGGCTTGGTTCTACAGGGTCAGGATGCCCTTGTCATCGGCTGGCTCAGCTGCTACCGCGATACCCTCTCTGACCCTCCCTGACACCACGGCGGATTTTTGCCGCTGTGGCCTTGACCCTCGCTGATACGGTGTCAACGACTGCACTTGCTGGTCGATGATGCCTTGTAGATGTAGGTGTACTGGGTTTTGCGTTTGCTGTCGTACGGAGTAATGCGTAGGTGGTTGCACTGTACTGTTCGCGGCCCTGCCGATGAGGGCCATCGACGGCCTAGTGATACCTTCCGGTTGGGAGATCGGGGCGTTAAGAGCATTGTTTGCTATCTGATCTGAATTCGGGGGGCCGTATTGCGTTCGTGCGCATGGAGGCATTGCTGGTTTGGGATGTACTGTGTTACCGGCACCTCTTTGCATCTCCCATCTCTGTGTGTCTCAGTCTTTGTACGGGTGTGCGGAGCGTGCGAAATTTCAAACGCGTTCAACCGGGCGTGCGCCACCGAAATCGTGTAATACCCAGAAAGAAAAGACGCTACAGTGGGGAGGACATCCCTGCTTAAGAACTGGCCCTACTACCAGCCTTCCATCAGTTGTTGGCATCCATTTCGCCTGCGCCTGGGCTGTAATTGTCACGATTTCCTGTGACGGGGAAATGCGACTTGCATGACATCTCCAGTAAGTTCAGACGTAGGGATAAGGTTAAAATTTTTGGATCGTGTCATGCGCGTATGACAATTTTTGTATTTCCGGGGCGGCTTCGGAGCTGGAAGACCCATTCTGCACACAATGCTGAGGCCATGACTGGGCAGACTAGCTTCAGCTTGTCAGAGTTCAGAACAAATCCTGCGATCAGGTGTGTGCCGTCTCCTCATCTTGCGGCTTATAACTTGTTCGGTTTGCCAAACCAGATACCGCACGATCAGCATAGGTCGTTGCGCCTCATACCCTGAGTATGTTGAGATGTTCAGCGCGTGCGCCCCCTGCTGAATTCTATCGCCTAGCAGCGCGAGGAATGGCGATGACGGCTTCAGCGCGCACCAAGTCAGCGGATGGCAAATTGGCCACCTGCAACCTTTTGATGTCTTGTAGAAACTTCCATAAAATTGAACGGATGGCACTTAATCGCGGCTTGGCAAGCCCACCGGCGTCGCAGATCACATTCTAAACCTACCTTCGCGCAGGAAGCACAATGCGTCTCTCCCTTGCTCGCTCGACTGCCTCATGCACCCGCTCAAGGGCAGGTACGGATCTTGCGTGGACTTAGGGCCGCCCTCCCTCAGGAGCTGTCCCTGCGGTTTTGCTCTGTCCGACGTCAGCAAGCCTGTCCCCGCTCAGGCATCTCGAATCGGACTAGCCGCCGGACCCATGTATGTGTAGCTAACAAGCTCGTGCTGCAGCCCACCGGTGAGTAAAACGATTTGCGTTCTGCTGGTTCGGGCGGAACGCGCGATGTGATGAACATAGGTCACGATGCGCGATTGACAAATTTACCTAAGACTTCGAGATTTGCTGGGCTTATCGGCGCAAGGCGCACAAAGTTGGCAGAGGGCGGACGACGGACTTAAGGGAGGGGCGACCGGCATATTTAAATGAGTCCCACGCCTCCCTTCCACTGCTGGCGTCACTTTTCCCCTCCCCTGCCCAGCTGCATAGGACCCTAGAACCCATCCCCCAGCCGTAGCCCACTCACAACCTACCGTCTGCTCCGCCCGGCACCTATCCACCCTTCTGTAGGCACCGGCAGCTGCGAGCATCTAGACGGCGAGAAGGTGGACATACCTGGGCGCGTGGTGCTACGTGAGGGCACCCTGGATGTTGGCCGCGTGGATCCCTGCGACATTGTGCTGCCGGTGCCGACCGTATCGAGCCGCCACGCTATCCTCACAGTTGGTGAGTCAGCGGTGCGGCGCTGTCGTTTGGTCGGGCTGGGCGGAGGCAGGGAGGGGTTGACCGGGTAGCGAGGAGGCCTGTCTACTGACATATCAGAAAAGTGACAAGCGCTGAGGCTGACTGGGAGAGGGGCGGCTTGTGTTGGGGGGTGAGGCCACCTGGGGACTTCGAGTAATAGCTGGATTGTCCGGCTGGTTGCCCGGGTGGCCTATTGGGTCCGGCGTTGCTGAGTAGAGCAAGCTGGCCAGCGGCCGTTCCCGGAGACCTGCTTGCTTTGCCGTGGCAGTGCTGAAAGGCGGGTTCAGGGGAAACCCGTGGACCGAGACAGCCCAGACGCCGCTGTAAGGCGGGCGACTGACAGCGAGGGGAGGGGATGTGGCCACTGGTCTGCACCAGCACTGTACGGAGACGGACCCTGCGGCTCTGTCGTCCTCGACTCCACTCGCCGGCATCTGCGGGTAACTCACCACAGCCATTGCAATAGCCGGTCCATCTCCGGCCGCTGCAGATGCCCGAAGCAAGGGCTCATGCATACGCTCCAAATGGCGCGTCGGCATGCCCAAGCGGACCCTGCTCTCCGAGGCCCTTGTTGTCGCCGCCTGAGGTTCCCAGCGAGCTCCCAGCCCCATAAGGCACCCACTAGCGTAGGGGGCCCACTCACGATGCTTGCGTTCTGCTACATCTCATACCCATGGGCCACTCTTGGGGTCGTCTGGCATCCAGCGCAACCCCCCGGCGCCTCTTTTGCCACAAGGTGGTGCTGCCTGCCGTTCGACATCGCAGTCCCCGGCCCAGCCTCCATGGTAATCCAACCCTCCGACCGTCCTCCGACCGTGCTCCTCCCGCAGAGGGCGACAAGGTCCTGGTGATTGACGTCAACAGCACCAACGGCACCATGGTCAATGGCAACGAGATCAGGGCCATGGACTACGTTGAGCTGCCCATCGGAGGCGAAATTGTGTTTGGTGCGTAGGTTTGGGGGGGGTGATGCAATGAGGATTGCATGCGCTGCGTGGGCGACAAGGCGATACGAGGATAAACGCTTCCTAGTTATGCGGTATTGTTGACATTATCTTTGTCCTTAGACGTAGGCGGCTTTCCCGTGCTGCAGGCGATGAGTTCCTGGCCAAGTTTACGCTCCAGAAGGTGGCTGACGAGGTGGCTGCGTAAATGTGTACGGCGCCATGCATGCACGACACGGCACACGCCGTGTCGTACGTCTCGCAATGTGATAATCTTCGGGAACCCAGTCCCGCGCATCATCTCTATGCGGGCAGCGCAGCCTGCGGCAGCTAAGGCATCTTTGTTGGTTGGGGAGGTCGCAATGCAACGAATCATCGGTTGTGCGCTCTGTTTTTATCGGTGTTAGGGCAAGTCGATACACACACCGACGGCCGGGGCCCCGCCCTGCAGGACACTTAAGTGTTCCGTGCATGCAGGGCATTTGAAAGATACATGCTTGCAATGGCGGCTAGGCCAGTTGTGTACGGCATTACAAACAGCGCCTGATGGGAAATAGGAGGGACTCTGGCCTCCAGTACAGTACAGTACGGGGTCGCTGCATTCCCCAGACATTTTGTGGCGAGCCTGCCCCCCTCTCGCAGTTGTCTCTGCATGGCTAATGCCATTGCATGTTACGGCAGGCTGTGAAGTCGTTAGCCGCACGCTAACATTAATGCGAGCTTTCGAAGATGAAGAACAAGCTTGGGATGAAGATTGACATGTAAAGCACGCTCAGCGCCTTCCATTGATCAGCCAACTAGCGCCCCGACAGTATGGCAAAAACCTCTGTCCTCAAGGCAGGCGTACCTGAACAATGCTAACTGGCCTTTTGCACGCGCTTCTTATTCTGCACCTCCCGCTTCCGCAACCACATGTAACCGGGGTGGCTTCAAAGTCGAACCGCATGTAAAATGTACTGTACCGCGATGCGGTACACGGCTACATACGAGGTTTTCATCACGAACCAAAACTGCAGCTTGCGTGCACACGCAAAACCGCGCGCTGAAAGGTTGGAAGGCCTCATCCCTTCCACGCATCTCGACGCACAAACTCGCCAGCACCGCTCCAGGCCGCAGCTCTTCGCCCCACTGTCCGTGCGCTGACCGCGGCACCCCTGCACAGGCATACCCCAGGCCGAGGTCCTCCCTCCCAGACGCCACGGCCGCGAGCCAGCAACGCGCGCACTACGAGCTACTGCTACGCACCACGGTACGTAAAAAAACACGCTTAGAGGTCACGCCGGCTGCTGCGCCTAGCCACATCCACCTCTGCCGGCCAAAGCCCCAACGTCAGGTCTGCCTGAGGTGTACACCCGCAACGAAAACACCAGTCGGAAAGCGGAGCGCGCAGCCCCCGCGCCCGCGTCCAGCCCCTCACTTGCGCTGCACGCGCACCAGCTCCACGTCGAACAGCAGCGTCTTGTCGATCATGCCCTTGTTGGCCAGCACGAAGTCCAGCGCGCGATCCCCGGCGAAGGTGCTCGGTTTGGGGCCCAGGCGGCGCCAGTCGTTTTCCGGGTAGCCCAGCTCCACGGGAACGATGAGGCGGCGAATGCCACCGGGCTGGGGCGGGTGGGAGCGCGACCAGGGGGGGGGGGGCGTGAAAACCGGTGACACGAAAACGACCAAGGGGGGGGGGCGGCGGTCGGGATCGCTAACCCGGTGCGGGTGTCTGGGAGGATGGGGGTTCGAGGGATTCTGGCGGGGCTCGGAGGGCGGCGTGCGGTCGGTGGCTCACCTTCATCGACGCAACCGCCTCCTCGAACGCCGGGATAACCTTGCCGTCGCCCAGCACGAAGCGGTAATAGTCCTTGTTGTCACCGGTGAAGGAGCTGCCCTTGGGCTGCGGGGAAGGACCGGTGGGGATGCGGGTAGGGAGTGCGGACGTCAGGGGCCGCGTGGGGCAGGCCCACGAAAACCTACTGTGCGGTTGAGGCGTTGTAGGGGCCCCTAACGCGGAGAGGAGAGCAACGTTGATGGGTGGAGTTGTACGGCAGGGCGCAGGGCGTACGGAGGACCGCAGTACACGCCGCTGCATACCACCAGAGGTGTCATGGAAACGCATCCTCAGCCTGTGGCATTTCCATGGCCTTGCAGCACCTGCCCCGATCCTACCAAATCAGCCACACGTACCTTGTTGCGGGCCTCGAACGGCCGTCCGTAGTACCCGATCGTGTAGCCTAGGCGGCCGCCGCGGGGGAGGAAGGAAGGAGGGAATGTTGCCGGGAGCCGGCGGGGAGGAAGGAAGGAGGGAATGTTGCCGGGAGCCGGCGGGGAGGAAGGAAGGAGGGAATGTTGCCGGGAGCCGGCGGTGCGGGCAAACGCAGACCGGGTGGCCCGTGCTGGCGCCCGTATATGCCCTGCCGTGCCCTCTTGCGAGCCCAGCCCTCTCTCAGCCTCGTCAGCAGGGGAGTAGCCCCTCAGGCAACGGCACCCGTGGTTCCGGAGCCCGAGGGCTTGGCTCTGTAAGGACACGTTTGGGATCACCGGCGCGCCTCAACCCACCAAGTGAGCAGTGCGTCCCTCTTAAACCCCCAGCTCGCAGCCGGCCGCATCCTCATCCCGGCATCTATGCGTCCATCCCTCAGCAGCAGCCTAGGCGACCACCGGCACATTCAACCGCCGCAAAGGAAGGGTGCGGTTCACGGCCCCACCTGGACCCTCCCAGGGCCATTACGCCTCACCGTCCCAGTCGATGATCACTGTGTCCCCCGGCTGCGGCGTCTCACCCTCGCCTGGTCTGAGATCCTGCCGGGTGGGTGGTGGGGAGGCGAATGGGGGCGCAGCATGTGAGAGGGTCCCACGGGTCACAGCTCGCGAGGGGCCCACGGGTCACTTCGCCGGTGCCTCCAATGGCTGCACCACGCGCACGTCGCGGCGTTGTCGTCGGTTGGCTGGGCGCGGTATTGCGCTCAACTCCAGCTGCCAATCCAGCAAGACGCCGCCGCCAAAACAACCCAACCAAACCCGATACGACACACCTAACTCGGCGCAACCCAACCCGACGCAACCCAACTCGACACAACCCAACCCAGCCGCACCTGGAACTGCAGGCCCGTGGACGTCGTGTTATAGTCCTTGTACGTCATCCGGGACTTGCCGTAGTCCTTACCCTGCGGTGCAGTACAGGCCACGGTGTGTGGCGGGCTCCCCACAACTACTCTGCACCCCACCACCCGGCCCTACTACGGTGCACTGCTCACGTCGAGTAGCCGGTTCAATTTTGCAACCACCCGGCCCCCGAGCTGCCAGCTAGTTTCTACCCTCGGCTCCGTTATGTCCCGCCACCGGGTCTGCTCGCCACTTCCCGGGCTGCCGGGCTCCGCACCTTGAGGGCGTCCATGGGTTCGTACTTCGCGATGGTGCCATCGGACGCCTGCGCGGGGGAGCCCACCGCCATCGCCGCAGCCGCCGGCAGCAGCAGCGCCGCGCCGGCTAGAAGGCCGCGCCTGAGGGTTGTTCGCAGACCGCAAATCGTGGCAAACCGTGGCAGCCGGTCAACAGGCGGCCCAGCCAGCACGTGCGTGTGCTGGTTACCGTGTGTTTACCCTGTGTGTAGGCACGCACGTGTTTACCATGTGTGTAGGCACAGGCATGTGTATTTGAACCGTCCGTACCCCATGCGTGCACGGCCGGCTTGAAGGGGGCTGCATTTGGGTGGGTTGCGGTGTGACGAATGGGGTGCTGGGGTCTGGCTGGGCTGGAACGAAGGTGGCGCGCGTGACGGCCGGAGCGGCCGGGGTGCGTTAGGCAGTGCCACCGCGGGTGGTGGGACTGGGCAGTGCAGCTGTGCCAGGTGCGTAGCTTGGTGACGGGAGCGACTGTCCGTGTGAGGTCAACGTAGGGCGGCGGCGGCGGACTAGCGGGGACCCAGGCGCCTCGGCCGGTGATGAGCTGTAGGGGCAGGGCTGCGACGTTATGCGAAGAACGCGGTTGAAGACCCCTATCGTACATCCCTTCTGTACGTGCTCAGCCCGCATGCTCATGAGCAAAAGACATGCCCACCCCGGTTCGAGGAAGCTTCCTGACACGGCAGTGTGAGGTGGGCGGGCAGCTGCGTCCCAGCAGGGCCTCAGCCCACCCAGCACCCAGCACCCCGCGCTAGCCTTTGGCAGGGGTGGCAGCATGAAGCTGGCCTATGAAGCTGGCCTGTCAGGCTATCATGTGCTGTGCGGCACCTTGGAGCAGCGTGGGCGAGTTGTGCTGTGGGGTCCAACGCCTACATATCCCGGCAGCAAGTAAAGGCCCTGCTCACCTGCTGGGTCCGGCCGGTGAGCTAGTTTTGCTTGAGCCGACATCGATTGAAGCCAAGCAGACTAGCGATTTCGCGTCGCACTGGCCGTGCGTCGCTGGCTTGGTGTAGCATGCCTTCCGGCGAGCACCACGGCCATGCGCTTGGCAGCCAGCAAACGGACTCGTCCGATGGCCCTGGCTAACAGCCGTACGTTGCATCGGCGCGATTTTGGTAACGCAAGGGAAGGGGTCGTTATCGAGTGCCCCACTCTGGTACTGGGTCGCCTATGGGTCACCTTATGTATATATAGCAAATTACGAAGAACAGCATATTGCAGTTCCGTAGCCCTTATTTTGGTGTACACGGAAAAGGTTGCGGTGTTTAGCCACGCCGGATGTGACGAGCCACGAACCTACCAACAGGAATCAACGCCTGTACACATCATATTTTCCCAATTCGTTTTGTTTCCAATCCAACCTATACTCTTGCAACCTAGGAACTTGCGTGTGGCCCGTTCCACTGTGCTGCAGCAAACTCTTGACCATATTGGACTGTGTTGGTGTTCCTAAGACGAGGGAAGACACGTACAGAGCTCGTCAGGACGCTCTCAGCAAAAGGCCAGGGCCGTGGGCAAGCTGTTGGGGCCGCTTTCAGCAGTCTTGTCACTGGCTTCTTGCACTGCGTCCGACGGAAAGCAGGCTGCCGGGCCACATGGGTGCCTTGACGCCTGTGTGGCCCTTGACGAAATCTAAGCAATAATCAAGTCGTGGACAACTTGAGGAAAAGTGCTGGATAACCACCGATGTGGCGCTCGGTTCTCAGCCTCCTCGAACCACAGCACTCTCCTCTCCCAACACATTATAAGCCTGCTAGGCGACCTTTGCAAGACCTGGAGGCCGCAGGCTGTGGTGCCTCTGGTGCGCAGTTGAGCGATGAAGATGAAGAGGAGGACTTCAGCGACTTCGGGCACGTCGACCAGCACCCTTTAAATGCTGCACGGCGACGCAGCGTCTCCGCAGGCGGCACTCAGGAGGCCTCGGGCAGCTTCCGCCAGGTGACTCACGGCCAGGACCAGCAAAAAGACCGAACCAGCATCGTGCTGGACGTGGACCAGGGGCCCTCCTCCGGCGCGCTGCTGGGCGACGTATCAAACGCGGGACCTCAGCTGTGGGCGCACCGCACCTCAGTTGGGAACGCCCCGGCCGAATCCTCACCCACCTCCACACCCACCGCCGCACCAGCTAACGCGCAGCCTCAAGCGCTGCGACTGTCCGACTACGCAACCTCGCCTCCGGATCAGAGCGCGGATGCTACTGCGGAGCTGAGGGCGCTGGCAGGGGAATCGCGCAAGCTGCAAGGGACAGCAGCGGCGGCAGCGGCGCCAGGGGGAGGGCGGCGGCCCAGCCAACACATCCCGCCCAACGGCGCCCTGGGCGGCCTGTACGGCCCAGGGCTGTTCCGCCACGATTCGTATCCACCACCCCTGGATTCTGCAAAGGCGGACCTGTCCGGGCGAACGTCGTCCCGAGGGCCCCCGGTGGCGCGTTTCGAGGACCTCAGATTCGTGCAGCAGATTGGCGAAGGGGGCTTTGGGCGGGTAAGCGCCGGACTGCTGGCAGTGGACGGGGTTGGAGGAGGATGTCCACCTTCCGTATGCGTTGAAGGAAAAGCGGGGGCCATTGCAGCTCGAACATTGTGATTTGGGTTGTTAAGCTGGGGACGCCGGCGGCGGTTGTCTTTACCCTAGTGACGGCGGCTGGAGAAGCGGCGGGGAGCGGTGACGGGCGGCCTGGCTGAGGACCCTTGGCAGAGGGGCCTTGGCACGGCAAGAGGACGGGCGGGGGACTCCAGCCCCGGCACACAGCCACGCGGCTCGACAGCTCAGGACGCCTTGATACTCCCACTCGGTGGGGGAACATGCACGCACGAAGTCGGGATGGGCATATTCGGTGCTCGGTGCAGGAGCAGCCATTCGGCTCCTTCGCGCCACTCGCTTTGCTTCCGCCGCCATCCCCCCGATCACATCGCCTGACGCCGCCCCACGCGCCATTGGACGCCCCCTCCCCTCCGGCTCCGCACCCAGGTCTACTACGGCTACTGGCAGGGCCACCGAGTGGCAATCAAACTAGCGCACCCCACCACCGCCGCCGGGCCGGACATGGAGCACCTGGTGCGGGAGTTCGGGCGGGAGGTGGCGGCCATGAGCGCCCTGCCACCGCACAAGAGTGAGTGGGGCTGGGTGCGGGGCTGGCTGGCTGGGTGGTGGAGTGGGTGAGGGAGGGAGGGAGGGGTGGGGAGATGCGGTGTCGACAGGTGACAGGGGCAGAGGGAGGGGGCGCGGAGGGGAAAGGGACTTGGGGACAAGCCCTCCGCTCTGCTTCCAGACCGCTATCATTGATATCATCACTTCATCACTTCATCACTTCATCACTATCACCACTATCACCACTATCACCACTATCATCACTATCACCACTATCACCACTATCACCACTATCACCACTATCACCACTATCACCACTATCACCACTATCACCACTATCACCACTATCATCACTATCACCACTATCACCACTATCACCACTATCACCACTATCACCACTATCACCACTATCACCACTATCATCACTATCACCACTATCACCACTATCACCACTATCACCACTATCACCACTATCATCATCATCCTAGCGCCACTCGCGCCTACCTCCTCCTACACGCACAACAGAAATACCTATATTTCCTTCCTCCGTTCCGCCCGCCTCACACCCGCCTCCACCGCAATCCCCGGCCGTCCCGTAGACGTGCTCCAGCTGCTTGCCGCCTGCACGGAGCCCCCCCAGCTGGCGCTGGTGACCGACTACTGCGCCACGGGCTCGCTCTACCAGCTGCTTCACGGTCCGAGGCCGGGCGGGGGCCCCCCTCCCTGGCCGCAGCTGCTGGCCATCTGCCTGGGGGTGGCGCAGGGCATGGCGTGGCTGCACCGGCACTCCATCCTGCACCGCGATCTCAAGTCGGCAAACATCCTGCTAGACAACGGCGGCAACGCTAAAATCGCGGACTTTGGGCTGGCTAAGATTTACAGTGGCCACCGCCAGGTGGGTTGGTGTGTAAGAGTATGTAAGGGTGTATGCGAATGAGGGGTGGGGTGCCGCGTGCGGTACGGTAGCTCCGAACCGGTCAGGCCCTCGGTGTGAGAGACGTCCTTGACAAGGTACTCGAAGCTTGGACTGCCGGACGCTGTACGTCGCAGCGGGCCTTGCTGAAGACGTGGAGGGTCCTGGATCCTGGATGCGCCCTCCTAACCGAGGGAGGTTAGGAATAAGGGGCGGCCGTGCCTCCACTCTCGCTCCCCCCCGGGATTCGCGGACATAATCCCCCCCCCCACACACACACATACTCCTCACAGCATCCCACAGCATCCCTTTCTCTCCTCCTCCCCCTCTGTGCCACAGCGTGCCTGCTTGCGTGCATCCCTGTACGGCTCGCTGCATTGCCTGCTTGCGCCCTTATGCCACATCTCCGCGTTTTCTTCATCACTTCTTTTCCTTACAACGCATTAATAACTACTCTACCATAGACGCGGCGCGCTCACGTGTGTCCCTGCCTTTCCATTCGCCCCGCATGTCTCTCTCGCCCTTCAACCTAACGCTAACGTTCTGCTGCTTCGCCTGGTCCTTCTTCCTCTCCTTTCCCAGGTCAGTTTCCTCGCATTTGGCATGGGCTGGGATTCCTGTGCCGGGCACTCTGTCTGTTACTGGCATTGCACGCGAAGTTGTCACCTATACCTCTGCCTTGCGCACTAGGATAGGTAAATAGGTACATAGGCTAGGTAGTTGTAGGTGCTTCGCGCCACGCCTACGCCGCAGCAGCGCGGCGTCGGTTGTTGGGGCGCAACCGTCTTTCTGGCTATCGGAGCGCTGCGCGGCCGCCGACTACATAATTGGACTTCTGGCTTCTCGTGGACCCAGTCTGGGCTTCTTTCGGTAACTATTGGCGCCCCGCACTGACTCCGGATTCCTTGGTCTCCTCGCGCTACGTCTACTTCGCGGCTCAGCTCAGCATTTATAAAACACACATACTCCTCCCGCCACCACCATCCCAGGTGCTCACTGGCGGCCTTGGGACGTACCAATGGGCGGCTCCCGAAGTGCTGGCGCACCAGCGATACAGTGAAAAGGCTGACGTGTACAGGTGAGTCGCGGCGCCGCCTTCCAGCTGTTGGTGGCGGCAGCGGCGCACCAGCGGCCCACGGTAGTTGCAAGTTGCTAGTGTGATGAGGGGATGAAGGCGGAGTTGCGGCCAGGGCCGTGTGTACCACGGCGGGGTTATGGCGGCTGCGGCGACGCTCTGTGCGCCACCCTGCCTCCGTCCCCGGCTCCCTCCGGCCCGGCGCTGCGCGCCTTCAGAGCGCAGCGCGCCCACGTCAGCAGCTGGCCAAGTCGGAACCCCTCGCGCCCGGACGCACCGCAAGCGCCGCACTACACGGCGTGGGTCTTGCGGCACCTGCGCATATGAGCTCGCGCCGCGGGAGTTGTGTGAGGGGGCAGCCCGTGCGACCCAGCGGAGGAACCGTCCCCATGCTTCCACCCATGCCAACCAGTTGACCACCCCTCCCCCATCCGCGCACCCCAACGCCACCTGCTCAACCCGGCAGCTTTGGGATCGTGCTGTGGGAGTGCTTGACGCGGAAGCTGCCGTACGAGGTGAGAAAACTAGGTGGCGGGAACGGAACTTGACGGGGAGATGGGGTGGGGGCTATGAGGTGACGCCCGAATCCAGTCCTTATCCCTGGATAGCGCTGCGCCTGGTTCGCCGGAGAGGGAGGCGCGAGTGACGGAAGTCTGCTGGCTGGAGCAGCTGTTTCGGCCTGCTGAGCTGGCAGCTCCTCGAGTCCCTCTTCTCCGCATGCGACCTCGTGTCAGCTCGCTCCCCGTCACGAGCACGCAGCTACCTCTGTGCTGCACCATCAGCCGCCAGGTCCTGGCCTGTACACCATACACGTGCACCGCGCTCCCCAAAACTGCAGGGAATGACGGCTGTCCAGGCGGCTGTGGGCGTCGTCAACAACGGGCTGCGGCCGGAGATGCCCCGCGACACGCCCCCCAACGTCGCTGAGCTGGTCCGCGCATGTTGGGCCGCCATTCCCGAGCAGCGCCCGTCCTTCACTCAGATCGAGGTGCAGATGTCGGTGATGCTGCAGCAGGCGCGCACGGGAGCCAGCACGCCCAGGAACGGGCCGGTCTTTTTGCGCGTGGGACCGCTGGCGGCGGGGGCCCTGGGCATGGGCGGTCCTGCGCCCCAGGGACCACTGCCCCAGGGGCGACAAGTGGCGCCCGCGAGGGCGGTGGTGTAGTGTAGGGGCCAGGTGGGGCCTTATGTGCGCCTTATTGCCCGCCTGCTGTACTTGCCAACCCCGTCGTCCCCTCCCGCTGCTTCCGCACTCGGTTGTTGCGGCTATTGCGGGGCTCGATCGGGGGTCCGCTCGCTGCAGGTGCTGTTTCCCCTGCATCTCGCCCCGGCCCGGCCCTGTCCTGCCACCTCTCCCAAGTGCAGGGCCGGGGTGTGGTGTGGGCCGGGCCTCCGTATACTGTTTTGGTGAGGCCGGGGCATGTTGGCGCTGTTGTTGAGGCCGGCTGCGGCTGTCGAGATTGCACCGTGGCGGCAGCAGAAATATGAGCATTGGCAGGAGGAGGACTAGGAGGAGGCGGGTTTTGGCTTACCACGCCCAAGAGCCAGGGTTGGCAGGGGGAGAGGTGCCGGGAGAGGCGGTGCGGTGAGCGCTAGATGTAGGAGGGCCGCCGCACAGGCAGGCGGTGGCAACCACAGAGTCCGCCCAGACCGGCCCGCCCGTGCCACAGCCACAGCCATGTTCAGGCGGCGGAGTAGCGGCGGCCTCCAGCGGCGGCAAATGCATGTTTGTCACGCATGTGTATTGCAGCGAGGGGGCGCTCGTGCGTGTCGGGGGGGAAGGCAATTGTGCTTGGCGCCCTGCCGGCAGGCGAGTCTGAGCCTGGGTTTGGATGCACGGGCAGCGGAGGAAGGCGGCGGCGGCTGCGCAGAGAGTTGGCTTGGTATGAGCGTTGAAGGGCGAGGGCGGGGGAGTCCCATGTCCAACAAACCTCCCCTCCCTCCCCGATCACCCTGGTTGGTGTGGTATTGTGATCATTGGTTGGCACTGCAGTCACACGTGGTCGAATTGATGGCTTGGGGAAGAGGGGTTTTCTGCGGCCTCCTGATGGATCCGGATGCGGCCTCCTGATGGATCCGGATCCAGGGCGTAACGTATTTGATGTACAGAGCACAGAGTAGGAGGGGGGCATAACACGTGGCGGCATAGCACATGCTCCTTAATATGCGCCAGACTTTGTTGCGAGGGTTTCGGAGCTATCAGGCACCCAGCGTCCCGGCGCTTAGCGGCCGGGCCTAGCCACCTTAGCGGAGGAAGCGGACCCAAGGGTTAAATAACATGAGTTTTCTTCGCACACACACGCGCAAAGCGGCTATACGAACGCGGCCATAAGTGTGTTGTACCCATTGTCACTTCATCCGCATGATGTCCTTATGTTACTTGCTAGCGCGCCGTACGACGCAGTGTCGTACGCACGGCGGGAATGGGTGGTTAGGCGGCTGGGCTCGAGGCGATTTGACCGCGGCCGTGTGTGCGTGTGTGTGTTTCGCCAGAACACACACGGGCGAGGGGGGGAGCACCTTCCCACTTGCCCCAGGCTGTGCTTGATGACCCGTGGGACCGTCCACACTTGCCTTGCACCCCCTGTCGGTGTGCAGCAAGCCGACTTTCTTCCTATGTTGTGCGCCCTCCTTGCACCTGCTCCGGGTGGATTGGCCCCCCGGAAATCCGCGGGGGCCGGGGGTATGTGTTTCGTGTGTTGCGGGGACCCGAGGATGGTTGCACAACCTGACATTTGCCGCTGGTTGGGTTAGCTCCGATCCCGGCTAGCCGGCATTGTAATAGTTGACGAGGGGGTGCACGGGTGGGTGTTTGTTGTCGCCCGTGCAGCTTTTGTTAATGCGAACGAGACGGACGTGCCCCGGTGGCAGTTCCCTAGTGCGACTACGCGTTTGACTTCGTGTATCGTGTGGGTCTAGTGGGCGGTTGGGGTTCGTTGGAAGCTCAGCGACCGAGCCTGCCTCGCCTATATGCCGCCTTGGGAGGCTGCGGGCGTGTGCCTTTTTAGGTAATGTTTCTCAGGCAAGACAGCTGCTAGAAAGGATATGATATGCTGTAAGCAAGGACACGTAGCGTTTAGCGACCGGCGGGGCAGTGTTTACGATGCGCTTCGCAGCGAGGGCTAACGACACGTCCTTTCGTTTGCCGTGTCGCCTCGCGCTGCACACAGCTCGCAAGCAGGCGTCCTTGCGGGTTTGCAGTTGCTTTTGCCAGTACTGTGGTTGTCATGTCAAAGATAATGCTCGGCCACGCCGTTGTCTGTTGCGCCATGCAAGACCAGCAAAACACACCGTACGGTAGCAGCAGCCTGGGCCTTGCGCTACAGCAGCAGCGTGCTGCTCCGTGCTCCTCTTTCCGCCCAGGTTCGTCCCCACCTGACCCACCAGATGCCAACTGCTTGCTCCCAACTCCGTGGTCGGCATTTGGAAGGGAACACCGTACTCAACGCGAGTACGCCGTGTACGGTTAACATGCCGCAACATGAGGAAGAACCCGACCCACATCGCTCCGCCTTTCAGCGGCCCTCCCGCCACATCGACAGTCAACGTCATCCCACTCCTCAAACGCGGGGCACAGCCACGCATATACTCGCGTCTGAATGCGCAGGGGCCTTGATGAGACACTAACTGCCATCATGCCCGGCCATGCCAGCGTTCCCTCTGATGCACACCGCGCGGCTCAGTCTCACTAACACAACGCCATCAAGTCAAAGGCCCACTGCAGGCCGACGAGCAAGGGCCCGAGCAATGAATCCCGTATGCCTGCAAGTCCGGGAGATGAAAACCCACCCGCCCCGCCCCCACACGTTCCGTGCTTCCGTCGTTAACCACGCCCGACTTAGCGCGCCCGAAGAGTCAAGCCCGACTAAGCTCACAACTCCCTCCCCCAACCCACACACACCCTGTGCCTCCCAAACCACCGCACAGCTCCCACAGCCCCGCGACCGCGGCCACAGCCGCGCCTCTCCGACCCATGCAGGAGCTCCCGCCTCGGCCTTCCCCCCCCTCGGCCTCCCCCCGCCTGGGCCTCTCCCCCCCGCATCGAGTGCCACCGGCTTCACGGCCAACGCATCCGGGTCCAATGCAGGTGGACCCCTCACGCCGCTGCCGCCTTGGGAGCGGACGCCTTAGCGACCAGCAGTGCTCCGGTGACCATCGCCCCCAGCAGCACCCAGCCGCCCAGGTCCCACACCCACTCAGGGACGCTGGAGGTGGGGCCCTTCTTGGCGCCCGAGCCGCTAGCCTCGATGGCGCCGGTGGCCCCGCTGGAAGCGATGTGGGTCTGAATCTCGTCGTAGTAGTCCGGGGCCTTAGGGTGGGGGCGAGGAGAGGGGTAGAGGGGGTCGGAGGGGGGCGACGTATGTGGAAGTGGGCGGCGAGGGTCCCAGCCGGAGCGCGTCCGGGGGGGCGTAAGTAGGCCAGAGCAGACGGAAGGGCCTTACGCACGGCGAATCCTAGGGTTGCTCGCGTGGTGGGCAATCGGTGTGTTCCGGGCCTAGATTCGTTCCCTAGCGAGGTACGCTCTCCGGCTTGTTGAGCCCCTTTCCGGCCTAATAACAGTCGGAACAGCAGGTTGCATGCGCCTTATGTGATGACTAGGGAGCGAGGTGCGCCTTATGTCCGGCGGTTCGCTGCTCGCAAGGCCGAGTGCTGCTCGATGCCGCCGTCCATAACGCCGCGCGCCAACGCACCTTTTCGCACATCTCCATGGCCTTCTTGTACGTCTCGTTCGACGGCTCCTGCGAGTACGGGGTTCAGAGCGATTGCGCCGGCCGGTAAGAGGGTGCCGATGGGGACGGAATACCCGTACCGGGTGGGACGGTTTGGTGGAAGGCATGGAAGGGCTTCGGGGGCGACATGGGATGGGAATGGGGCCCAGCCGTGGGTAGTGCCGCGATACCGGAGTGCCCAAACGACCAACCATCGCCAACCAACTCGACCGACCATCGCCAACCAATCCAAGCCGAAACACCGGCGCCAGCTACGAGCAGGACCGAACGCTGCCAGCAGCCCACGACATCATCACCCCACCACGGTACTACAGAAGCCGGGGCGGAAGTTGCGGCTGTTGCTACTGCCGACCCCCTTCCGCCCGCCCTTACGACAAGTGCTCCTCCCCCGGGTGCAGCCTCCGCCGCCGCAGCCGCCTCCGTCAAGCGGATTGCACCGCGTTGCGCTGCTGCTGCGCTGCGACCCACGCCGCCGCGGGAGTTCCTCCGCCGCCCGACTGCTGCGTTTGCGAGGCCGCCCAGGCAGTCCACCCACCCCTTGCTGCCCGGGGGGCCCCTGCTTGTGCTGTGTGCTGCGCTGCGCTTCTCCAGCTCTGAGCCCGGGAAGGCCCCCCTCTCACGCCCCGCTAGGCCCTCCTCCCACGTCCCGTCCCCCTCTCCCTGCCGTCCCGTCAGCCCATCTGGCGGCCCGGGGGGTTCTCCTCCTGTGCTGTAAGCCGCTCCTCCAAAAGTGCTTTAGCCGCTCTCCGCCGACGCCGTGACCGTTCTCCGCCCGTGCAGGCCCCTGCGTCCCCACCTCGAGCCCCGGCGTCTTTTCAGGCGGTCGCGGCCCATCTTCCCATCTTCTCGGGATCCCTTCGCCCACGAGGACTCGGTAACGATACACGTGTCATCCTGTCCTTCTGAAACAAGCAGCCAGCAACCCTTTCCACCCAACCGCAATGGCCAGACCCGTCCATTCTGCCCTCTTTCGCCTCCCGCCCGCTCCCTCCACCGCGCTCCTTTTCCCACAATCGCTCCCTCACCCCGCAGGTCCAGTGCCCTGTCAACATAGCATCCCAGCGCCCTTGGCCCCGACAGCCATCAACCTCGTGAGCCTCACACGTCGCACCGCCGCCGTCCCCGCCCCCTATACCGTACCTTGTCGTAGCAGTGCTTAAAGGCCGTCGCCGCCTCCTGGAAGTTCAGAATGGCCTTAGGCTTGTCCGGGCACAGGAAGCCCTGCAGCCGGGGCCATGTGGATTACGCTGCTGTTATGACTAATACCGGTGGTATATTCGCGGTCACGTGATGGCGTGACGCAGGTGATGCGGGTTGTCAGATGGGGTAGTGGCAAGGGAGTTTGCGAAGGGGGAATACGGCGACGGGACGTCAGCCACTCGTGCGCAAGAGTCGTTGGTGCACGTATGCGGGGTGCCGGGTTGGTAAGGGGGCAAAGGCAAAGGCCATGTTGATACGTGAGTCGTGCTGAGCGTTTGGACTGAACGGGATGGGGGCCCACTTCCTATGCACAGAAAGGCCGGTACGCCATCCCGCGTCGAGGGACAACGGCGGACACCCCACGCCCTGGCCGACCCACCAGCGACGTGTACGCGTTGCCTAGACACCAAAACGCATCGGTTCGCTCAGCGTCAAGAATAATGGCTTGTTTGAGCTTCGTGATGGCCTGCGTACGGAGGTGTGGCCAAACAAAGTGGCTTACGAGATCAGATGACGCGATCGAAATGGACCGCTATGCGCAAAAAACTGCCGCCGACCTCCTTGATCATGTCGACTGACTCCTCTCCTTGCTTGTAATGAGCCAGCTCCAACATCGCACCTCCCCAACGGACGAGCGCCTGCGGCCGCCAGCAGAGTCAGCGAAACGATGCCCGCATCACATGGGCGATGCGTAGCGGAACACACCTGAACATTTGTGCTATCAGACTCAAATTCCCGCTGCGCTTGTTGACGCGCTGCCTCGAAAAATTGCTCCCTGCATTTAACGTGTCATGACGGGCGCTCCCCTCAGCTCCAGTTCATCACCAAGCTGCATATTTGCTTCATATCGAAGACACACACACCTGTCTGAATCGTCGCCGAAAAGAGCCATTTTTAGAGACCAGCTCACAAGCTGTTTCACGTGGTTGCGACGTAGAAAGCCTAAAGCATGTGGCGTAAATACAGGCAATGCGTCAACACTTCGCGATGATGTATTGCGACAACTTATCAAGCCCTGGCGCGTCCAACCTGGTACGGCAGCTTACGATGTGCGACCTGCTATGTGATTTCGCACAGGCACCAGAAAGTAAGGCCTTCGCGTCGGGAGGGTACAGGGGAGGCGAGGGGCAGTAGCCAGGTACCGTCAGGTACGTAATGGGGCTTGACTGCGTTCCCCTGGAAGCCAACTTGACAGGATCGATATTACGTTCGCTGCCGTACTTCAACTCACTGACTTTGGCGCTGCATCGAAATACAGGCTAAGTACTCAAAGCTGGGGCCCACATGGGGAGGCGGGAAAGCGCCCCCTGCCTCTTATGTAACGCACAGGCCACAGCGCCTGCGCGAGGAGTTGCCACCTCAGACAAAAACCAATCCGGCGCCTTCCCCTGCCCCTCCCTCTGAGGCCTAGGCGCCACCAAGAAAGTACAGGACCTAAAAGTACATCCGCGTGCCTGGCAACCGCCAACCGAAAAAACAACCCGCGCACACGTACACTGCAGTGCGACTCCTCCTGGAGTCGCACATCAAACCGAGCGCTAGTGGTAATACAAAGCTTGCACGTTTTACGTCAATGGCAGTGCCTTCGTCTGCGGCACTGCCGTTAGCGGCGGCAGCTAGCTTCCCACAAAATTTTGAACGTGTAGGCCCAGCACCTTGACGGTGTCCAAACACGGACCCCGAGCACCCAACCAACGAACATCGCCGCACGCCAACGTTCGGAAAATTACAGACATGCTGGCAACGTAACTTCTACCTGTCTCGCCTCGTGCCTGATACATCCACCTCCGCTTCCCCCACAGGTATTCCACACTACCTCCGTTTCGTCGTCCTCGCTCCCTCCCTGGACAAGCCCCTCCCCCCTCCCTGGACGACACTCAGCAGCACCCGGCACCACCAATTGAGGTCGACCAACCCCCGCCCACGGGGCGTCTCCAAATACCTTGCCGTACGCCTCACACCGCCGCTAGGGCGGGGGCCGGCGCCGTCGCGCCGGCGCCGGCCAGTGCGCTCCTGCCGCCGGGCAGGCGCGTGTTGGCTGCGTACTTCTGAGTCACGAACCTGGGTGGGTGGGGGGGGGGGGCGCACGTGGAAGGAGAGGGAGGGAGGTATGAGAGGGAACCCGTAGGTAGGCACAGAAAGGGGGTTTGAGAAGGCCCGTTTACACGATAGAGAGGGGGGCCAGGCAGGGAGGAAGTGCAGCTGGTGTTCGGGGGCGTCCAAACCTCGCTGGCGGGTCGCGTGGAGAGACACGAAGAGCGGAGCGGAGCAGAGGCCACACCACACCGCCCCGACACGCCCCGACAAATCCCCCGTAACTGCCATTTCTCCTCCCTCCGCCCCCTGCTACCAGCTGCCGCCGCCGGTACGGCAGTACGACGCCAGATCACGCCAGCGCACCTGAAGAAGTCCCGCCACAGCAGCTCGAACACCAGCCAGTTGGTGGGGCTGGAGGCGCTGCCGGCCGGCGCGCCGGCGCGAGCCGGGGCCGCCGACGCCGCCGCCGCGGCTGGCTGCACTGGCTGCGTCACCGCGGGCGCTGTGATGACCTCTGCGCCTCCCAGGTGCTGCTTCATTTCGTGGTACATGCGGCGAGGGGAGAGGCAGCCCAGGGCCAGCCAGGGGGAGATGTGGCAGGAGAAGGCGGAGCCGGGCGCGGGGCCGGATCCGGGGCCGGTCTTGGCGGTCCGCTGCGGCTGCTGCTGGCTGCGGGCGAGGCTGGTCTTCAGCTGCGAGGCACGGAGCGCGGGGAGGGACAGAGGGGAGGGAGGCGAGTGACACAAAGCCCCGGCTACACGACATGGGAGGGGAGGGGAGGGAGTGGCATAGGCATGGGAGGGAGGGGAGGGTGGGCAAGAAAGGACAGCTGGGGAAGTAAGGCGAAGATAGGCTTGAGAGGTGTGTGCTATGCACCGTGGTGTAACCCACAGCAACCAGGGATGCTCCGATCGCAGCTTCCAGCTCCCTCCGATAGGAACAGCCCCTGCCACACACCGCACAACGGTAGGAGCCCACGACCCCCCTGCGACCCCACTGCACCTCAGCCATGAAGGCGTGCAGGTGACGCAGCGCCTCACTCTCGCCGCCCCGCAGCGGGGGGGTCGCGGAGGCCACCACCGGCGCTCCGAAACCGGTGCCGGCGGCGGCGGCGGTGGCGCGTGGCGGCGCGGTGAGTCCCAGCTGCTGCAGGCTGGGCAGCTCGCCAGCCTCCACGCTGTGTGGACATCCATCAGGGCGGAAGGCAAGGGAAAGGGAAAGGGAAAGGAACCACATTCGGGTGCGGGTCGAGGTAGAAGTCGAGGAGGAGGAAGCAGCGCCGGGCTGGAGGTTTTTCCGTGGGTTTAGGAGCGGAGCTTTTGGCGTGTTGAGCCTTCTGGATATTGTCGGCGAGCTGCAAGCATTCCTGACTAGCCGCCTCGTGCTGAGTCGCTCCGTCCGTCGTCCCTGCGAGGTACCAACGCCACTCCGCCCCCTCTCCCGCCAACGTCAGCCAGGGAGGATCCCCCGACGTACTCCCAACTAGCGTTCAGGTCCTGCTAGCCCCGGTCCGTGCCCCGCACCTGCTCCCTTGCGGCAGACCCTTGATGCCGCCCTCGGACTCCGCCAGCGGCCGCACCGACAGACCCGCAACACGCGACCGGAAGTCCGCATAGCTGGTTGGCATGGAGGCCAGCCTGGACTCCAGGGAGGGCGGGCGGGACGGGGGGTGGTGAAGGCTAAGGGAGTGCGATAGTACTAACCACCGTGAGGTTTTAGGGTTTTGGGCTGCGCGCTAGGAAGGTCTTGGAAGCACAGGCAGATTGCTGAGCGGGCGGGCAAGCCCGAGCACCTAACCCACTCCGAAACCCCTTGCAAAACACCCCTTCCTCCCTCCCCGACCCCTCCCCCCCCCGTTCCCCCACTTGAACGGCAGGTCCTCCAGGTGGAACAGGGTGCCGCCCCATAGGGCCCTCAGTTTGCATCCGTCGCGCTCCAGGGAGGCGCGCACGCGGCCCTCAACCTTCGTGAGGCGGCGGCAGCGGCGGGGAAAGGGACACGTCGGGCGGGGGAGGAGGAGGCCAGAGCTGGCGGGGGACAGGCAACCTGGGAGAGGGTTACATCCCCCCTTTCATGGGACACACCCGCAGACATTTCACACAAGTGGCCACTGCGTACGACATATCACTGTTGCGCCTACCTTATCGCCTTTTCGTCGCCTAAGGAAACCACACACACCCCGAACCAGAACTCCGAGCCCCAACCCACCCCCCGCAGCCCCCCACCTGCGCCTCCTCCGCCGTCACCTCCGCCTGACAGTATACCGTCCCCGCCCCCAGCCTCCCCGCCAGCTCCGCCACCACCTCCTCCGGCCGCCCCACCCGCACCACCAGCTCGCTGCCTGCGGCCCGCAAGCGGGAGCGCAGGTCAGACACCGCGTCCAGGATGAACTGGGCGCGGGCGGGGCCGGTGCGGTCGAAGCCGGTGGGGGTCTGAAAGGGCCGGGGGTGGGTTCAGGGGGGTGGCATAAAAACCGTTGACGCGAAAAGGACAGGATAGGTGGAGCGGAGGAGGGCGTGGGGGGTGTTGGTGTACAAGCGGGCGAAGTCGTAGGCTTTGGGGTTCAGGGGGGAGGAGGGAGGGAGTTGCGGGTGGGTTGGGCGGCATTGTGTTTGGGTTTGGTTGATGGGGTCGGGCCGTCCGTACCTTGCCGTAATCCCGCGGGTCGAACACGTACACCGGCAGCACCGAGCTGCCCTCCCGGCAGGCCTGCTCCAGGGAGGGGTTGTCGTGCAGCCGCAGGTCGTTCCGAAACCACACGATGGCGGCCTTCCGCGCGCCCGCGCCGGCGGGACGGGCGCTGCCGCCGCGTGCCGCGCGCTTTGGGACCTGAGTGGGCCGGTGGGTGGTTGGGTGGTTGAGTGGGTGGGCGGGTGGCCCAGCAATGGCGCCTATGGTATCCTAATACCTCCGATGGTTAGGGGAATACCGGTAACCGGGTGGACCGACAATGAAGAAGGCGCATCACTATGGGGGTGAGTGGGTGGGCGGGCGGGCGCTCACCACGGTTGGGAAGACGCGGACGTCCGATAAGCGGGCCGAGGTGGCGAAGGGCGCCTGGAGGGAGGGGCAGGGGCAGGGAGAAGGGTGGGAGGCTGAGGGTGTGGATGAGGAGCGGGGGATAGAGGAGGAGGGGGAGGACCAGGGGCGTGGCATTGTAGAGAAGAAGACAGGTCGGTGGTGGTGAAGATCCGACAGGGATTGTCGTGGATGGGGGGTGCGGCATCTAGCTCCCCCGGCCCCTCTGGCCGGGCCTGAAGCATGACCCATGCCCCATGCCCAGCCAAAGGTTTACCGTTACCTGGTTAACGGGGGCAGTCATGAGGCGGCCCAACGCCGCTGGGACCGCGCCCACAAGGCGCCTCAGGGCATTGGGCTTGTGACTCGCCGCTGGGCGCGCCTCGCATTCGGCCACGTCAGCGGGCAGCCTGGCATTGATGGGGTGGCTGCGAGGTCCATCCCGGACTCCGGCGACGGTGCTGGGCACGGTAGCTGTGGTAAACGGAGAGCGGAATGACGAAATTAAGGGCTTGCGGCGATTTTCGGAACGGCTATGCTTTGCCAGCGCGGGCATGGGATGAGTTCATATATTCTTAGCTTACCCTTGTGCGCCCTGGTTGAGCGTGGCGCAAAGACGCCGCTTGGCGCAAGCGCATGGAGCGACAGCGCCGCGATGGGGAGAGAGCTGCCACTCACTTGCGCCTCCATTTTATACCAAGGGAGTCGAATACCGTTTGATCAACGGGAAGACAGCTGCTGCTAAAGCATTAGCAAGGCGCCCTATATCAAACCGTACGACGTATACGGCTTAACCGCTTTACCGTTTTCCAAAGCTGCGAAATGCAAGGCATCTTGGCGATACAATTTGCTAAGTCGTCACTGTAGGACGCTACCGTTGGTCTTAGTTCGTCGTTTGACCAAATTCCGCCCTTTGGGATACGACGTGTTAACATTGCGCCTATCGCTTCTGCTATTGCTAAACGCACCGGCGAGAAGAATGTCACATCGTCCTGTAAGATTCGCTGGCTCCTAACACTATTGCGTAGCAGCCGCGCATCCTGACCCCACCCGATCAGTCGCACCGCACCGCTCTGACAGCATCGCGCCGTGGCCGCCGCAGGAAGGAACGGATGGGTCGGACTGGAGCTATCGGGAAGTTGTTGAAGACCGTAAGTGCCCTGGGAACCGCGTCGGGTGGTGCCCCCCGTTGCGGTCCCTTGGGCCACTAGCCTACAGCCTCAAATGTTCGTCCTCCTTCCGTCGTGAAGCCTTACCACACACTGCTGTCGATGCTCCAAACAGGCTACAAGCGCATGGCGGTCAACATGTCAGCGACGTTCCTGCTGCACCAAGTGCAGGTGAGACCTCTGATTCTCCGCCAGGCACCTCCTTCCATCACTTCCCGCGGCCACACACCAGTGCATGCCCTCCTCCCGCATCCCGTTACCAAACCAGGAGCGCAACTCTTCTTACCCAGGTACCTTCAGCTCCACGCCCCCCACCCCCGGCTTCCCTCACCTCCCTCCACTCTCTCCCCCTCCCTCCCGCCCGGGGCCTCGTCCCTCCGTAACACCCCCCATTCCCTCCTGTGCCTCCGAAACCCTGTACCCACCTCCCGCCAGTCGGCGGTGGTTCTGCTCAAGCTGGGTTGGTTCATGATTCCCGTCATCATGGAGGGTGAGCGGCAGCTGGGCTGGCCGGATGCCGGGGTGGGCACTCCAGGGGGGCGCTGGGGGGCTGCAAGGAAAACCCGTGTACGAAAGGGGGGAGGAAGGGGTGCCTGCTATGCGAAGCGGCATGGAGCGATGAGATAGGTCCCCGTCAGGGGTAGTTTGACGGAGTTGCACGACAAGAACATCGTAGCTTTGGGGTAAAAACACACACATTCCCCCCCCGCCATGCCCCCGTCCTCCCTTGCTCTCCCCCGGGACACAACCCTTCCACCGCAGCGCGCGTCACCGCCACATGCGTTCCAAACCACGCTCGCGCAAACGCTTCTCCATGCCATGCCGCGATTAGCTCAGCTGCAGCTGACACCCCCCTGGACCTGCTGCTGCCTGGATTGGGCTCGTCACATGCTGGTGCTGGTCCGGCCCGGCCGCCACCGCTGCTGCACCAACGGCCTGACGCGGCTCCTGTGTTTCTTGCCCTCGCAGAACGCAGTCCAAACCCGTTCTTGTACACTTTTGCTGGGTGCCTCGTGATAGGAAACATCTTGTTCTATGCGGGTGAGGTTGACAACCTGAGGGTCGGGAGGGGCGAGGGAGGCAGGGGAGGAGTCGAACCTGGGTCATGAGGGGGATCGGGCGGGTTCGTGGGCTAAGGGTGTGTGCAGATAATGAACATTGATGGCAAAGGGGGAGCATTGAGCGCGATGGGGCGCGCTGGGACATCATACAGCAAATGGGCACAGGGGAGGGGGAGGAAGGGAGGGACGGCGGTTTGGTTTTGAGAGGAGACCCGTGGGTCGGCACTGAAAAGTGGAACCGATTAGGAATGTTCGGTACACTCGTGTGAGTTTGCATGCTGGAGAACTTGGTTCATGTAGTTATACCCGGGAGGGACGCGGGGAGGGGTGCGGTCAGCGGGAGCCGCCGCGGTCTCTTGGGCCGGGTAGCTGGGGGGGCTAGGGTAGCGGACGGTTGCGGAGTTGCGGCTGGAGGCGAGTATGGCAACGGGGTAAGCTGGGACTGGACCACAGCTAGTCGTATGAAGGTGTACGGCTCGAAGGCAGCTAGGGTCCCGGATATCGCAGTTTGCTCCAGCCAGAGCTGCTGTGTGTGAGAGGGCTGGTGAGCAAGGGTGCCTAGTGTGAGGTGCGGGTGGCAGATGAGGGTGGCGGATGAGGGTGGCAGAGACGAGCAGGGTGGTGGTGGTGGGGCGGAACAGAGGGCTGGATAGTGAACTGGCCGCAGCCCCGGCGGTGCACCCGGTCATCCGCACTCGCCACTTCCCACCATCCCTTCCGCAACCTAACCCCCTGCTGCAGGCAAGCCGCGGGGCCGCTGTATCCTGCCCTTCATGAAGGTGGCGGCGCTGCTGGTGATGTGCACGGCGGGAATGGTGAGCCGACGTTCGGGGGTGGGGGGAGGACGAGGACGGCGGCAGGAGGACGGGTATCGTAGCTTGGCTAAGCTACGCATTGAGGACCAAGTAAGCCGGAGGACGAGGAGGTGAACCTCCACAATAGCAGCAACACCAATAGTGGCAGCCGTGGGTATATCAGTAGCAGGAATACCGTCGCGGCAGTAGCGGCAGCAGCCGTTTCTGGGTGGGGTCCCCGGGACCTTCTAACTAGGAAACACACACAAAACATACACACACACACACGTCTTCATTTATAAAACACACACACGTCTTCCTCCCCCTCCCTGGACCCGGCCTCCGCAGCACGTGGTGGCGCTGTGGAAGTACCACCTCCTCGACGCCAAGACCAGCCACTACTCCCGCCGCCTGTACAAGGTGCTGCTGGACCAGGGCTCCATCTCGTCACGTGAGTCCGGGCACCCTCCCTGGAGGCATCAGGGGGGCGCCGGGTGGAGTTAGTTTAGTTAGTTGGGTACGGCTGTGGGCTTACACCGATGCGGCGGGAGGGGAAAATCGGCGGGAATCGGTGGACATCGGTGGGACGACAATGGAGAAGAGAGGGGCAGGCGATTCCTTGGCCTGATACGCTAGGACGCTGGAGGCAAGGGGCGAGCGACGAAGAAGGGGCGGCGGGGAGGAAACGCCGGAAGGGGCGAAAGCATGTGCAACCGCTGAAAGAGGCACCGTGCCAGCTGGGCTGTCGTGCGGCAGGCTGTTTGAACCCGGCTCGTTACTTTCCCGACCCAACCCCACCCGCCCTGCCCATGGTACGGCACTGTCGCTCCCCTGACGACAGCCACGTGGCTGTCGGTGTTTACGGTTTCGGAGGCGGTTCTAGACGCGGCGGTGGCGGCCTCCACGGCGATCTGCTTCTTCACGTTCAACAACTGGGTTAGAGACGCCATGCAGGCCGTCAAGGAGCGGGAGGAGAGGAGCAAGCAGGTGGCCTTCCGGCCGCCTCCGGGGGCGCTGAAGAAGCGAAAGTAGGCGGCGCGGTGCTTGCTCGACTGCGAGCTGGGTGGGAGGCAAGGAATGAGGAGGACGAAAGCGCGTGAGCTGCGGGTGGCGATGCGGTCTTCTGGTGGGTGGATGTGGGCTGGTGGTCTGATGTGAGGGGAGTACCTAGCTGGCTGGCTGCCGGCATCTTGCGTTTATTTCTTGGCGGCTAGTGCGTGGAGTCGCGCTGAGGCAGGCGAGAGGGCCGGGCCGGGGGAGAGGGCTCTGGTCGGCGTCTTGAGGTCAGGACATGAGGAGAAAACCCGCGTGTCTGAGGTCACGGGAGGAAGTTGGCCGCAGAGCGAGGAGCCCCTTTTATAGCAGCCCCTTGCGTAGTTTCATTTCGGGTGCGCGGGAACATGGATGGCAGTGCGGCCATCATCCGTGACCCCGAGCAGCACCCAGTGCGACCCTGCCCAGACGACCTGAGTACCCACAGCCCGCTCCATGCGGGTGGGTTGAATGGAGCCTGCAGCCACCAAGGCCAGTGTAAGCTCGGAAGCTTCATGCTCTGCCGTGCTACGACAGCACTGAAGCTGTCGTCATGTGTCTGGCGTCTCGTCCATATAGTCGTACCACACAGCGCGAGGTGCACGTACTCACTAATAGCATTGCAGCTTGCATTCCGCACGCACAGGAAGTACACTATCCAAAAGAGCGTTGGAAATTTACGCGGAAGAGAAATTTGCGCAGTTTGCAGAGAGTCGATACCATGGGTCTAGGCGCATCTTTCCGCTCGGCAGTCTACAAGGAGCCTGTAATGGTTTGGAGCCTGATGATTTACGCTGCCGGTAGGAGCACCAAAGTTTAGGGCACAATGCTCACTAGGCCCCGCTATTCCTCACTGCGGATGCAGCCATGTAGTAATTTGCCCTCCCGGTAAACATGATGTATTAATGTCGAACAGGGCTATCGTATGTCAGCATCATCAAGCCGAACTTGATTGAGCCCCACAGCAAGGACTTGCCTGCTGCACCGCCCAGCTTGAAAGAGGTAAGTGCTGGTTTCAATTCGTAGGAAGTATTCCATTATTCGGCCAGGGAAGGCGATGTCATCTATGACCCAACCCTGGTGCTTGACTATTGCAGCCGGCCCCTGACCTCGTTCTTGCCTATTCACAACCTGCCCCAGGTAATGGCTGGAATTCAGGCGAAGCTTAACAAGTGAACAAGTACCAGGACTGCTTAGCGTGGCAGGCATGGCCGGCGTTCGCAAAGTGCCACCCGGCACTGTTGCAAGGAGTTGGGAGATAGGGCGGGTGATGGGTGGGGGGAGCTGCTGCAGGCAGCGGCGTGCGGGGTGCGACGCGGGCGAAACCCGCCCTCCCCACGGCTCGTCGCATCCCATGGTGATACGACGATGTTCTGGGGGTTGGGAGTCAGGACAGATGTAGGAGGCTTATGAAGTCGCAGTGGACCAAAAGTAGGGTGCGCTCATCTGGAATCAGCTGGCGTGTTTTGTGCGCCCTTTCCGGCGCCCAGGCGTGGGCGGTGCTCATTGCCTGCCCTGCCGCCAGGAGCTGCGGCGAGCACCACGACACACACTGGCGTGTAAGAGCATGCGCGGCTGCCACCCCCCACCACAGTCTCAGCCTGTCGCGGGCACCAGGTGGAGGCACTGTTCTGCCCATGGTGCCGTACACCCGGTCAGTCCCACAGCGGCCACAGCGGCCCGATGTCGACACACTCCTCTCGCAACACCCCCACTTCCGGCGGACGTTGCGGACGGGGTCCCGCTATGTTTCATCGCCAGTTGAGCGTGCCAGCATCCGCGCAGAGGCCCGGCGTGCAAGCTGCTGGTCAGCACAGGGGTGTGCCCTGATGGCACACCCGCTGCCCTTCTGTGGTGTGCTGCGGGCGCCCAGAAGAGAGAGGCGCACAGGGTCGCACAGGGACGCACACAGTCCCGTGTTGGGTACAGCCCAGGTGATGGTGGGTACAACCCGCAGTGGCATCGTCGTCGCGCAGCTCAGCTGACAGTTGGGCGTGGGCCGTGTGCGAAAGCCGTATCCATCCTCTACAGTTGAGCGCCAGGCGGTTAGTCGTTGGCCTGGTGAGTACGGCGCTCGAGCAGGCGTGCAGCGAGCCACGATCCGCCTCCAACGATGTCTACCGCTCGTGCGCACCGGGGGCATTACGCACCAGCGTGTACCGTATTTCGTACCGGGCTACGAGGCCCTTGCCCGTAATACCGGTATCGTTCGCACGCTACAGCGCCCCAGCGCCGTACCACGTCCCTCATCGCACTCCCAGCGGCTTGTTTTCTTAGGGGCAGGGAGCGGCGGCCCAGGCTACCCGAGCCCGCACTGCCATCATGTGATCGTCTCCCGAGTGGTCCCCTGCAAGAACACGCCAGCTCCCTGCCTCCACCCTCCACCGTGCATTCCACCACAGGCACCGTGCATTCCGCCGTGCATTCCGCCACCACAGGCAGGGAAGCCCGAATACTCGACGCGGCCAGGTGAAGGGCCCCGCCCCGCCCGCAGCACAGGTCCTCAACTCCTCATTTCCATCACTGTCCGAAAAACATGTCGTGACACAACACGTGATCGACACAGCGCTGGCACGACCGATAGCAGCGCCAAAGCCGGCATTGTCATTGTGTCACGACAAACACGCAAACCAATCCATCCATGCTTCCATGGCACAGCGCCCTGCCCGCTGGTGGCGCCGGACAGAATCCGCACTGCCGCCCTGCAGCCGCGCCGAGTGGTGTGGTGCCCCGCGGCGCCAGCTGCCTGCCCGGCAGAGATCGAACCCCTCCACCGCCCCCCGACTGACGTGGCGCCTGCAATACCCGATTACCGTATGTTCAATCGCGCCAATGCCCTACCGGGGTAAACCAACCCGATCATCCGTGGCCGGCCCCTACCTCCCGCTACACGCCCAACCATCGCCACCCCGCGCCGCAAGCAGCCGTCCGGGATTCCGCCCCGACCTCGCATAGGGCCCCCCACGCCTCCCGCGGGTTTCTTTCCCCGCTAACCCCGCGGCCTCCCCGCTCTCTGTGGTCGACGCCCGCTTCCTGATGGATGCTCTACGACGCCGCCAGCAGCGCCCGCATTGCCTCCATCGCCGCCCCCGCCGCCGCCAGCTCCGCCTCCGCCTTGGCCAGCTTGTCCACGTCAGCAGCCTTGACGTCATCAGGCGTCTTGTCGTACGTGGCCATGGACATCTTCTTCTTGATCTGCTCGATGCGGCCGGTGACCTCCGAGGCCTTAATGGCGCGGGGCGGGGAGGAGGGGCAGAGGTGGTGGAGGCGTGAGTTGTGGGGTTCCTAGTCAAGGACCGGTCACTGGGGGCACGCGCGCGCATGACCCAGGCGACAGCTCGCACTCTCAAACACATATCCTCCGCTTGTAGCACTCCCTCCTCCCCCTCGGCGCCGCGCCGCAACCCATTCCTTCACCCCACAACCCAAACCCCACTTCGCACACCTTCTTCTCCAGCTTTGCGATCTCCAGCGCCGGGTCCAGGATGCCCTTGAGCAGCATGTGCACCGTGGTGGCCTCGTCCACGATGGCGACGCTGCAGCCCAGCGGCGCCGCCTCGCCCGCCGCCAGCAGTGTGAGGTCGGAGCTGCCGCTGAGGGTGACCACCTCCCGGGACAAGCTGCGCAGCATGGCGGACTTGTCTGCGAAAGGGCTCGGAAGGGAGGGTGGGAAAGAGGGGAAGCCGGGGAAACCGGAAAAACACACGTGAAACGGCGAGGCGGGGGGGAGGGAGAGAGGACAAGGAAAAACACACGTGAAACGACACGGGAAAAATTGAGCCGAGGTGGGGCAAGGGAGGTGGGATGGGTAAAGCGCTGGAGGCGCTGCAAGCAAAACACACACGCACGCTCACCCGCGTCCGTGACGGCGATGTAGAGGTGCGGCTTCTGCTTGGTGATGCCGTAGTCGTTGCGCATCTTGCGTACGGCGCCCACCGTTGCCAGGGCGAACTCCATGGCGCGCTCAGCGGCGGGGTTGTCCCAGCCCGCCACGGGGGTGGGGTAGGCGGTCAGCATGATGCTGGGGACGGCGGCCTGGGGCCGGGGGTTCGAGGGAAACCCGGGGGGGGGGGTGGAGGAGGCGGGGCTAGGTAGTTGGGTATACAGACGGCTGGTTAAATCCGTACAGGATGGGCTCCGACGCATTCCATCCAGTCACTGTACGACAATCTTTCTTCCCCTCAAAACCCGCTGCCCCGTTCACCCCGTCCAACCCCACCACCCCGCAGGTGTCCACAACGTTCCCTCCATACCGTCACCGGCGGCGCATCCAGCCCCCCTTACGTGCGGTAAGCAACCCCCCCCGCCTCCGCGCCCCCGGGGACCCAGACACCTACAAACAGCCCAACGGTGAATGAAAACACACACGGAACACCACCCACCCCACCCCCGCCCACCCACCATGGCGGGGTTCCTGGGCAGGCGCTGCCAGAGCTCCTCCGTGACGAAGGGCATGAAGGGGTGCAGCAGCCGCAGCCCCGCGTCCAGGCAGGTCCACAGGGTCTCGCGGGTGAGGCGCTTGGCGGTGGCCAGCTCGGGCTGCGCGGGAGGAGCAGGGGGGGCGTATAAAAACCGTTTTACAGGAGGAGCCGGGGGGGGGGGAGGAGCAGGGGGTGGCGTAAAGAGCAGGGGGAGGAGCAGGGGGAGGGGGAGGGGCGGACGGAGGGGGTGATATGGGTCGTGGACAGGGTTTAGGTGCACCATGAGAGCAGGTGCGGGCGCGAGACTGACGTTGAATTTCACACAGCCACCAGGATGCCATCATCACCACCACCACCACCGGCACCACCACTAGCGCCTTTGCTCCCTAGCAGCACCATCACCATCCCGCCTGCTGCCGCCGCTCCCTCGGCCGCCGTCCCCCCGCCCTCCCTCAACCTACGGGTTTCCTCTCCCCTCCACACCCCCTCCCCCCGCTCCAGGTCTCCAGCATGCGTCTCAAAACGTCTGTTCTAAACGGTTTTCCTTCTCGCATCCACGGGTCTTCCTCGAAACCCCCGCTCCCCCCCTGCCCCGGAGGCTATGCACACGCTACATTTCCCCAGTCGCGTTACCGGGTCTATTATTGTAACCCCCCTGCCCCGGCCGGCGCTCCCCCGCGCTCCCGCACCATGCTGTCGTCGAACGCCATGACCGGCTTCATGACCTCAATGAACACGTCGCACATCTCGTTCTGCCACAGCGCGTACACGCGCTGCGTGGCGATGGAGAAGTCGTACGCCTCCATCGCCTGTCGCTCGAGGGAGGGAGGCAAGGGGCGGGAAAAATTACCGGTTGTCGGTTAGTGGTTGACGGGGGATGCGCGAGCTCACCAGGCGTCCCCTTCCTCACAGAAGGATCACAACAGCAGCAGGCGCAGACACCCCAGCGCGGAGATGGGGGCGGTGGTGATGCCAACGCTAGCCAGCATGTGTCGACACCAGTATCAGCCGTGTGTGCAGCCAGCCCTGTCCCGTTCCCGCCCCACACCACCACCACCACGGCCGCCACCACCACCACCGCCGCCGCCACCACCACCACCACCACCGCCACCGCCACCACCACCACCACCACCACCACCATCACCACCACCATCATCATTGCCATTTTTAACCCCTGTACTGCCGTACCTGTACGATCGTCGTGACGGCGTTGTTAAGCCGCGACAGCATCCACCGGCAAGCCGGCGGGCACGACGCGGCGTCCAGCTCCCTCGCCGGCGGCTGGAAGCCCTCCGGCAGGTTCATCATGGCGAACTTGATGGCGTTCCAGAGCTTGTTGCACCAGTAGCGGTAAGCCACCACGCGCTTGATGTCCAGGTTAATGTCGCGGGCCTTACGTTGTGTACGACAGGGCGCGGGAGGGGGGGGGCAGGGGTGAGGGGGGGATGACGGAGCGAGCGTCGCGAGGGCGGGGGGCATTGCCTCGCTGTCGACGCAAGCCCCACGCGATGTGCTGACCCGTGGACCGCCCACTCAGTCCCGCTGCGCCCCTTCAGCCTCCGCAGCCCGACCCACGGGTTTCCTCTCATAACCCCAATCCTATCCCCTCCCCTGTTCATCCCCGCTCCCCCCCGAAGCCTTTTGTGTATCCCCCCCCCATGCGGCAACTACCCAGTCCTTTTCGCGTCAACGGCTTTTACCCGCCCCCCTCTCCCCCCCGACCCACCCACCCACCCACACATACACACACACCTGGCCCGTGTACGCCACCAGCGCGAACCGCAGCGCGTCCGTCCCGCACTCCTCGATGCCGTCCGGGAAGTCCGCCTGCTGGCCGCTCTTGGCCCGCTCAGCCTCCTTGGGGTCAAGGTTGCCGGCGGTGAGGGTGTCGTACAGCCCCTGCAGGCTGATGCCCTCGATGACGTGCAGCGGGTCGATGACGTTGCCCAGGGACTTGGACATCTTGCGGCCGTGGGCGTCGCGGACCATGGCGTGGAGGTAGACCTGCTTGAAGGGAACCTGGCCTGCGGGGGGGGGGGGCAAGGGAGGTGTGTATGCGCGGGAGATGGGGGGGAGGAGACGCTGTAAAACGACATGGGCCGTACTGTGTGTGCGCGCACGCGAGTCCGCAAAAAACACACGCTTTCCTCCCTCCCTCCCTCCGACTCCTGCCCCCCCCTCCCCCCCCCCCGCTTTCCCTCTCCCCCCCCCTCCGCAGCTACACCCGCCCCCTTCACCCCCCTCCCACCTCCACTCGCCCCAAAAGAATGACCCTCTCACCCCTCCGTTCCACTCCACCCCTTCCATTCGTCCCCTCCCTACCCGTCAGCTGTATCCCCATCATGACCATTCGGGCCACCCAGAAGAACAGGATGTCGTGGCCTGTCTCCAGCAGGCTGGTGGGGTAGAAGGCGGACAGGTCGGGGGTCTGCTCGGGCCAGCCCATCACGGAGAACGGAAAGAGGCCGGAGGAGAACCTGGGGGGGGGGGGGCGAGGGTGGCGGGGAGGGCAGCGGAGGGCAGGGGTTGAGAGGTGAGTGCAGGCCGAGGGCAAACCCGGAACGGGAGGGTCGAGTCCAAAACCCGAAAGGAGCGTGATGATCTCATCAACGTTAACATTGATAACATTGTCAACATTGTCGTCCCACCCACATCGCTGTGATCCCCAAGGCCCCGTCAACCCCCGCCTACCCCCAACCGTTTCTTTTCTCACCCCCCGTAAAGTTCTCCCCCTCCCCCCTCCTTTCCTCGCAACCTCCCCTCCTCCTATGTCGTGTAACCGGGTCTTCCCCCTTCTTCCCCCCCTTCCCCCCCTTCCCCCCCCTTCCCCCCCTTCCCCCCTTCCCCCCCCTTCCCCCCCTTCCCCCCCTTCCCCCCTTCCCCCCCTTCCCCCCTGGCCCCCCCCTTCCCCCCCTTCCCCCCCTTCCCCCCCTTCCCCCCCTTCCCCCTGGCCCCCCCTTCCCCCCTTCCCCCCCTTCCCCCCTGGCCCCCCCCGGGCCCCCACCAGGTGTCCAGCACGTCCTCGTCCTGCACCAGCCGGACCTCCCGCCCCGGGTACTTGGCGGCTGCTGCGGCTGCTGCGTCCTCCAGCGTGCGGCCGGTCACCCAGCGGGTCATGTCCTCGGAGGGCATGCCGGGGCGGCCGGAAGCCTTGTCGTCCTCGCCTGTGGGTCGGCGGGTCGGCGGGTCGGCGGGTCGGCGGGCCGTGAGTCGACGAGTAGCGGGAGAGCCGGGGTCCGAGAGACGAGGGGGGGAGACGAGTGGTGGAGGTACGGAGGTACGGAGGAGAGAGGGGGGCCCCAGGCAAGGAAAGGCTACTGTACATGCGGTGTAGCGGTTGCGTGGCAGTGTGTTTGGGGGGTACGAGGGAAAACCCGGGGAGGCGGGGGAGGCGGGGGAGGCGGGGGAGGCGGGAGCTTGTCCCAGCTGCCGTGGCAACCAACCCGATGTCCGCCTCTCGACCCCCCTCCACTGAGCCCCAGCAAACCGCAGGCCACCCCGCCCCACCGCGCGCACCCACCCAGCCACCCACCCTCGAAGATGACGTAGTAGACGGGGATGCGGTGGCCCCACCACAGCTGCCGGCTGATGCACCAGTCGCGGATGTTCTCCAGCCATCGAAACCACACGGCCTCGAACTCCTGCGGGGCGGCCAAGGCGCGCGCGCACTGTTGGGAAAACACGTCCATCCTGGCAGGGCCCCAGATCCTCTCCCACGGACTAAAAACACACACAGGGATGCGAACCCCGCCTCCCACCGCCAATCCCCCCCCTCCCGGGCCTACCTTCGGGATGATTTGCAGCGTGCCGTCCCGCACCGCCTGGCACGAGGCCGCCGCCATCTCCTTGCAGTTGACCCACCACTGGGGCTTGAGGACCGGCTCGATCACGTCCTGAGCGGGAGGGGGACGAGAAGGGGGTTTTGAGAAGAGAATCCGCGAATCCACGGCCGACAAACCGAGGGGGATTTTTTGTATCCACGAGTGGGGGAGGTAAAGCGAGGAGAGGTGGAGGAAGAGAGGACCGGTGCATACACAAAAAGGATGAGTCTAACGCGAGGAGAGCTGGTCTGGGACGAGGTCGTGTTGTCCGCGTCCCCCTGGCCGGGGCCGCCCCTACAACCCACGCCTCCTCCGGACCCGGCTGCCGGCCCCCCGGCGGTACTCAGCACCTCCCTGGACCCTACCCCCGCCCTCACCTTTGACCTGCTGCACAGACCCAGGCGCATAGGGTTATCGGTGGTGCCTCGGAAGAGGTCCTTCTCCTTGAGCATGTCGACAACGGTGATACGGGCCTTATGGGAGGGAAGGGGGAGACGTCGGGAGGAGGGCCGGCTGAGTGGTGGGTTTTGAGGGGGTTTAGGAAGACCAACAGTCGGCGAAAGGCGCACCGACCCGCGGGTCGCGGCGCGCGCTCACCTTGAAGCGCGGCTGCCCCGCGAAGGGCCCTCCGTTGGCGTTGATTAGGCCATCGTCGTCTAGGATGTTGATGAACTCCAGGTTGTGGCGCTTGCCGGTGGTGAAGTCGTTGGGGTCGTGGGCGGGGGTGACCTGGGGGCGGGGCGGGGATGGGGTTTTAGGGTTCAGGGCGGGGATGGGTTTTAGGGTTTAGGGCGGGGGTGACCTGGGGCGGGGTGGGGGTGGGGTTTTAGGGTTTAAGGCGGCCCCATGGGGTTCTGGAACTGAGCTGGAAGGCGGCCTTGAAGGCGGCCCTCTGTGGAGGCCTCAGCTGGCGCCTCATCTCGCTCCGTCCTCCAAGACTCCCAAACTACTGTCATCGGGTAGTGTCCATCTCCTGATCCTCCTCCCCCGCTCTCCTGCTTTGCGCTCTCCCCCCCTCCCCCCCCCACCCACCCAACACCCACCCTGGAGCGCAGAAGAAAACACCTCTTCCCCTTCCCCCCAACGTCTCCTCCGCGGATTCTCTTCCCATAAAACCCAACGTCTCCTCTCCCCCCCCCTGCCCCGCCCCGCCCCGCACCCCGGCTCCCTCCCTGGAGGGCTGCGCACCTTGACGGCACCCGTGCCGAAGGACATGTCCACCAGCTCCGAGTCGCAGATGATGGGGATGCGGCGGCCGCTGACCGGGTGTACGACGAACTTGCCGTGCATGGACGTGTACCTGGGGGCCAGTGGGGGAGGGGGTATGAGAGGAGCCGGTGTGGTGTGGTGGGGGGGGGGAAGACCCGGTTACACGACATAGGAAACGGGGGCGGGAGGGGAGGCCGGGGAGTACCTGGGGGACGGTGGGGGTGGCGTGAAAACCTTTGACGCGAAAAGGACAGGACAGTGGGCGCCGGTGGGGCGAGGAGGTATGAGCGGAGCCAGTGTGGTGTGGTGGTGGTGGGTGCGAGAAGACCCGGTTGTACGACATAGGAAACGGGGGCGGGGGCGATGCGGGGGCCACCTAGGGTCACTACGGGTTTTGACACCCTAACAGCACTACCGCGCTTAGTCACGTGGCCGCCAGCCAAGCCAGCAGGCGTAAAAAAAACACTCCTGCTGCCTAGAAACCACCGTGCTCCGCCATTCCCCCCCCCATGTCGAGTAACCGGTTCTTTCCTGTATCCCCACCACCACCACCACCAAAACATACACACCCGCCCCGGCCCCCCCACCTGGGGTCCTCCGGGTGCACCGCCACCGCCGTGTCACCCAGCATGGTTTCGGGGCGGGTGGTGGCCACCACGATCTCGCCGCTGCCGTCCTCCAGCGGGTAGGCGAATGACGTCAGCACGCCGAACTCCACCGGCTCTGCGTAACCGGGCACGTTCATGAGCGTGCGCTGCAGAGCCGGGGGCGGGGCAGTCCAGGGAGGGGGAAGGGAGGGACGGATCGGGGTTGGTGGGCTGCAGGATGGCCGGTAACTCGGCATAGCTTGGTGGCTGATTTGAGCAATGCCAGCTAGCTGCACGGGGGGTCGCCTAGTTAGGATACCTGGCTGGCAACCTCCCGCTGCCCTCCTGCCACTCCTCCTCGTACCGTAACCGGGTCTTCTCGCCGCCCCTCCTCCGGCCCCTGCCCTCCTGTCTCGTATCCACGGGTTTCTGCTCCCCCCCTCCCTTCTGCCCCCCTCCTCCCCTTCTGGCCCCCCTCCCCTCCTGGCCCCCCTCCCCTCCTGCCCCCCCTCCCTTCTGCATCCCCCCCCTCTTCCCCTCCTGCTCCCCTCTTCCCCTCCTCCCCCACCCACCCCCCACCTTGGGTATGTCGATGTAGTCCACCTCGATATCCGACACCGCTGTCTTGAGGCGGCAGCACCAGTTGACCAGCCGGTTGTCGCGGTAGATGCAGCCGCCCTCGAACATGCGGACGAAGGCCTCCTTCACGGCGCGCTGTGTGTATGGACGCCAGGTGGCGCCGGGGCATGTGGTGAGGGCGGCGGGGGGGGGGAAGTGGGGGGGGACCGAGGCAGCAGCAAGGGGTCAGTCAAGGGAGCCCAGTAATCAGGCGACTCCGGGACTCCCACCCCACCCCACCCCACCCC
This sequence comes from Yamagishiella unicocca, assembly GCA_003116995.1. Lineage (NCBI taxonomy): Eukaryota > Viridiplantae > Chlorophyta > Chlorophyceae > Chlamydomonadales > Volvocaceae > Yamagishiella > Yamagishiella unicocca. Next base: position 49,358 of record BDSL01000137.1, on the reverse strand, counting down.
GACCCACCCCACGCTCTGCTGCCTCAGGCACACGCGTTGTTCCCCAAAGCTTCCCCCCCCGTGTAACATCCAGCATGCATCTCAAAACGTCAGTTCGAAACGGTTTTTTCCGGCATCCACGGGTCTTCCTCGAAATCCCCCGTGTAACCGGTCTTCATGGCCCCCCGTCCAGGCCCTTCTCTTCTTCGTCCTCTTCTTATGGTATCCACGGGTTTCTCCCCCCCTCGTCTCCTCCCCCTCCCGCTTGCCCACCCCCCCTCCGCCCCCCCTGGAGCTTACGCTGAGCTTCTCGTCCATGGTGAAGACCGATCTTGACCAGTCAACGGAGGATCCAAGGCGCCGCAGCTGATCGTGGATCTTGTGGCCGTACTGGTCCACCCACTGCCACACCTCACCCAGGAAGGCATCGCGACCTGCGCCAGCGAGGGTGCGGCATCAGGGGGGGGGGGCCGGGGTTAGGAGGCGGTGTTGGGCTTACCGTTAGTAAGGCTTGCGATGCGGTGCGGTGAGTGGTGTAACCGTGAGCAGGTAGAGGGGTATGAGAGAAGGGTACGATCAGGCAGAGGGGCAGCCGCGGTGGCAGGGTTGGGCACCATCCGCCCAGCCACCCACCCCGCTCCCTCCCCCACCCAGCTCCAACCCACCCACCCATCTCGAATCCCCCCGGCCCCCCGCACCCACCCAGGTCGTGTCGCGTGACGCCCTTCTCCCGCTGCAGCTTCTTCTCCACCACGGTCTGGGTGGCGATGCCGGCGTGGTCGGTTCCCGGCACCCACAGCGTGTTGTAGCCGCTCATGCGCCGCCACCGGGTGATGGTGTCCTGGGAGGGCCCGAAAGGGGGGGAGGGCCCGAAGGGGCGGGGGAGGGCCCGAAGGGGTTAGACAGAAACGAACCGGTTACTCGACCGGTTACTCGAGGGCCCTCCCGCGGGGGGTGGGGGCGGCGTAGAGAGACGTGCTCGCCAAATGAGGTTCGGGCGGGGGGCGGGGAACGGAGTGGGGAACGGGGCGGGGCGGGGGACGGACAGGCGTCCCACGGGTCGCGACCGTCCCGCGGGTCGCGGCCACACCTGGATGGAGTTGGTGAGCGCGTGGCCGATGTGCAGCGCGCCCGTGACGTTGGGCGGCGGGATGACGATGACGAAGGGCGGCTTGGTGGAGGCTGGGTCGGGCTTGAAGAAGCCGCACTGCTCCCACCACTCGTACCTGCGGGGGGGGGAGCGCGGGGGCCCCCGGGGGGGTCGGCGGGGACGGTGTATGCGTCGTATAAGGGGGGCGCAAGAAGGCGCAGCCGAGCCTGGAGGGCGCGGGCGCAGTGGCGGATGACGACATGGCCCCGAACAGGGTTGTTGTGGGATGGTTGGTTGTTGTGGGTGGGTGGGTGGGTGACTCGAGGAGGAGCGAGGCGGACCAGCGAAGCACCCTCCCTCCCCGCGCCCTCAACCAAGTCCTCCAGCATGCACATCCAAACGTCTGTCGCACACGGCTCTTCCCGCGTCCACGGGTACTCCTCGCAACCCCCCGCGCCCTGCCCGACGCACCACGCCGCCTCCACCATCTTGGGGTGGTACGCCTTGTACATGCCCCCGTCCAGCTGCTTCTTGTCGCCCTTGGGGGTGGACTTGGCGGCGGCGATGAGCGCGGACACCTCCTCGGCGTCGGCTTTCTGAGCAGGGCGGGCGAAGGGGGGAGGGCCGCGGGGTGAGGGTCCAGGGAGGGGGAGTTTATAAGAGAAAATCCAGGGAGGGGGACTCCGCTTCCACTCCGCACATGCACTCCGTACCACACACACACACACGGGCCCCCTCGCGCTTCATGCTGCAATCAGGAGCCCTCAATCCACCACGCCGGTTCCGACCACCCCCACCCCTTCCAGGCCAAACGACCCCGTGACCCCAGCAGTCAACATGCCGTACTCGGTGGACGACGACTCAGCCAAGCTCCTCCACCATCACCCAACCCTTCCAGACCCCACAAAGCCAGTGATCCTGCCATTGCGTCCCATACTCTCCCCCCGAGCAGGATTTTCTTATCAACCCCCCCGAGCAGCAACCACGTCACTTCCCCCGCACCTTCTTTGCCTCTGCTTCCGCCTTCTCCTTGGCCTTCTTATCCTCAGTCGAGGCCGCCCCGTCCGCCACGGCTGCCGCCTTGGCCGCCTTGGCCGCATCCGCTGCCGCCTGCTTGGCGGCGAACTTTGCCATCTTGGAGGCCTTCTCGGCGTCCCTGGCGGCCTGGGGCGGGGTGGGGAAGGGTGGGGGCAGCAGGGAGGGGTGGGGTTCGAGGGAGACCCGTGGTGGGGTGGGGTGGGGAGGGCGGGGTCGAGAGAGCAAGGAGGGGTGGGGAGGGGTGGGAAGAGCAGGGAGGGGTGGGGGGAGAGAAAGCCGGTGAAGGGACAAATATAACTTAAAAGGAAAAGGGTTGTGGGGTTGTGGGTTTTTGGCTTTTTCGCCCCCATTCCCCGCCCCGCCCTTCTGCCATGGTCCTCCCTAACCCACCCGGCCTGCCGAGCCCACCCACCTTCTTGGCCGCCTTCTCCGGATCCAACTCCGCCAGCGCTGCGTCCGTAGCGGCGGCGGCTGCGTCCGCGGCAGCACCGCCGTCGGCGCCGTCGGCCGCGGCGTCCTTAGCTCCCCCCTTGGCGTGGCCCGAGCGAGGAGGGGACGGCACGTCAGGACTTGCCTCAATACATACCATCAAATACGCGTATGCGGGTCGTGCCACGTCACGAGCAACAAAGTGAACCACTGGAATCGGGCGTTGGCACCGCTCGCCGTCAGGCTCCCACGCACCTACGCTCCCCCGCTCCCCACTCCACACTCCGCACTCCACACTCCACACTCCACACTCCACACTCCACACTCCACACTCCACACTCTACACACCACACTCCACACACCACACACCACACTCCGAAGCTCCCCTGCTCCCTCGCCCTGTCACGTTCCCACGCCCTCCTGCCGCCGCCGGCGGAACCAAGTAGGCAGGAGCCCGGAGTTCCGCACCCCTGGTGACCCGCGGGTCTGCGCCCCTTTGGAATCAGTGAAAACGAGGCCGCGTATCTCATGGATGCTGCACAACCCTGGCTCCGCGTTCCGCCCCCATTCCCCTCACCCCTCGCGCTGCAAATCCCGACACCCTCCCCGTGGTCTTGTTCCGGCTCGTCCCCGTGACCCCTCCTCCCCTCCCACGGGAGCCGCCCACCTTGGCCTTCTTCTTCTTGCCACCCGCATCCTTCTTAGCCGGCTGCACCCACTCCCCGTCGGCGGCGCAGAGGCTGGGCGTGCCTGCACCCAGTCACCGGCGCAAGCAGCGCAAGGAGCAGCCGTGTGACGCGTCGAAGCGCACCCACAATAGCAGAGCCGCAAACACCCACCCCACCAAAACCCTTCCACCCCCCTGTCTAACCAGCGCAGCGATCAGGAGCCGCCCCCACTTAAACCCATCCCACCGCCAGACTCCTCAACGCCCCCCCTCCGCCTGCCTGCTCACGCCGAGGGTCTCCATTCATACCCCCCAAGCCGGCCGTACACGGGTTTCCCTTGCAACCCCTGCCGGCCGTGGATTCGCGGCGTATCTTTTACCCTCCCCTGCCGGTTCTTTTTGCACCCCCCCCCTGCCCCGGCCGTGCCTCCGGAAGGCCTGCCTCGCCTTGCCTCTCCATGTCATGCCAAGATGCCGTGCAAGCCCTTGCCCCGCCGGACCATCGCACCCACCCAGCGCCTTCTCGAACTGCGGCATCTTTCTGCACGCCGCCAGCCAGTCCACCACGGAGGCGAAGTGCGCCTGCAGCTTGCTGCCAAGCACGGACTCGAACAGGGGTGTCAGGGCGGCAGCCACCGACACGTCCGCCAGCGTGACGGACTCGCCCACCTGGCGGGGTGGGGGATCAGAGGTGGGGGATCAGAGGTGGGGGTGCGGCTGAGCGTCAACCGGCAAGCAAGGCAGGTAGCGTTGTTGCTGTGGCCGGCAACCTCGTCCCCTTCTGCCTCCTTGCCCGCTCCGCCTGCCGGCCCCGCCCCCTCTGCCCCCCCAACGCTCCGCCCCCGCTCCTCTGGCCCTTATCCCCTCCGTCCCCCGCCCCCCTACCACCCACCAGATACTTGCGGCCCGACAGCAGATCCACTTTCAGCTGCTCCAGGGAGGTGGTCACCTCAGATTTGGCGGCCTCGCGGGCCTGTACGGCACGAGGTTCCGGAGATGAGGATCAGACCGAGGGTTTGCTGACAAATGTGCGGCCGGTATGCTCACTCCACGCCCACCGCTGGTCCCGCTCCGGAACCACCCAGTCGCCCTCGCGCTGCTCGAAAGCCATCCAATCGCCTTCACCCCGCTCCGGAACCACCCAGAGTCGCCTTCACCCCGCTCCGGAATCACCCACAGTCGCCTTCATCCCGCTCCGGAACCACCCAGAGTCGTCGTTACCCCGCTCCGGAACCACCCAGTCGGGAGTCAATCGCCCTCACCGCATCGTCCGCCTTGGCGCAGAAGGGTTCCACCCACGCCAGCGCCGCCGCCTCGCAGCCGGCCCCCACTTGGAGCCACTTATCGATGGAGTCCTGCGGCTCAGCGCCACACAACCGGTACGGCACCGCCACGTCAGCAGCCGCGGGCTCCAACCGGACTCAAAAGACGGTTTCCCGCGCAATGCGATTTGGGTCAGGGCTTTTCCTGGCCAGGGTTTCAGCAAATGCATCTCCAGCTGCTGACGCACGCAGGCTAGGGACCTCCTGGCACTCTAGCGGCCTCCTGGACCCCTCCTGGCACCCCTATCAGCCTGCCGCGTTGGACGTTGACAGCTCTACAAGGAGTTATGTGCGCACAATCGTGCCGCAGCTTGCAGGCTGCACACGTCGCAGCGGCACACGTGACCCCGCGGCTGCCGCTCCCCCGATCGGCGATGACCATAGCCTGCTACTGCCACCGCTGCAGCGGCGCTGCTGCCGCTGCTCCTGCCGCCGTCATCCGCGGCGGCGCCGCTAATGCTTTCGCTGCCGCCTGTGAGGTCTGCCGCCTTGCGCTGCAACTGCCATAAACTGCCAGAGTTGTGGAACCCCACCCCACCCCGGCCCAGCCCGGCCCTGACTCATTGCTCATTGTTGCCGAACTACGCAACGCCAGGGGTTCTGAGGGCCCGGGGCGGGGGCCGCGAGCTGGCAGCCGGCAGGGGTGCCGCTGCCAGCCACGCCGCTGCTGTTGCTGCTGCCGCTCCTATCGGCCATTCCACCGCCGCTGGCGACCAGACCGCCCTTCTGCTCCTGCTGCTGGCGTGCTCTCTCGGCTGGTGAGGCCACGTTGTGGCACCCAGCAGCCCGATGTCCCCCCACCCACCCTCCTGACACAGCGGTGCCCTCCTCCGGGCGGATGGTGTCACCCACACCCCATAACACATCCTGCACTTCCCACCCCTTCACTAGCCTGGGCTGGAGCTCCGCCTCCGCCCCGCCGTTTCGCCACCCCAGTTTGTCAGCATCAGCCAAGGGTGGGGGACTCCCCCGTGTCGAAACACGCCGCCTTCTGGCTCGTGTCGACTTTCCCCATGCCCCCCGTCCACCCCAAGCGTTTCCGCCTTCGGCCGACGCTGGAAGCTCTGCCCCGCAGCAGCCCGCCGCAGGAGACGAAGCCGAAGCCGCTCATCTCAACCCTCCCTCCACAGCGTCATCCCAACCCCCCCTCCCTGGCGTCATCTCGCACCTTGAGCTCGTCTGAATACAGCGTGGTGGACGCATGGTGCGAGGCGACTGCAGGCGGGGATGGCCGGGATTTGGAATGGATTGGGTTGGTTTCGGGGGATGGTTGGCAGCTCGCCGGCATGTCTGGCAGCATCCCAAGCCCCAAGGCCGAAGCGAAATACAGATTTCAGCCTCGTGCGCATGGTCGGCAACTGCTGTTAGACAAGGCTTTTAGCGCGTGCGTCGTTGTGTGATTTGGGGAACGGGGGGCCGGGAGAGGAGAGTGGAAATCACGCGACTGGCGCGTGCATAGCCTACCATAGCGCAATATGTCAATTGTCCCATGCGCAGAGTGATCCTTCGCCTTCAGGACAGGCGCCTGCAGTAGAGCAAGCGGGGGCGTATGCACATCGGCCGTTCTGTAGTCGCGGATGTTCGGCGATAGCTCGCACGCCACAGCGCCTGAAAGTACACGATAAGCGCCATGTGTGCGCCGTAAGAAATGGAGCGCATAGACCGCTTACCGGCAGATCGGGGTCCGGGGCGTCTATCGTGACAGGCGTCTCGAGGAAGGCACACGCGATCAGCACAGCTGGCTGCCCGGGATGCCCCGGTGGGGCCTGGATTGTGTACATTCTAATCTGTGTTCGTGCAATTGTCGATAAGACGGCGGGGTTGTGCACGACCGTGCCGAAATTGCGCCGCCGCCCGTGCTGGTGCACGCCGTGGCTATGCCTAGCAAGTAAGGTTTATACCCCGTGCCCGATCAACGGGTATGAAGTGGAAAAGTTTTGCTAGACAAGCCGCGACGTGTCTAATGGGTCGTCCTATCGGTGTCGTATTACTTGCCGAAATTTCCGCTAGCCTGCGACGCAGTATATGTAAGAGGAATATAGCTTTAGCATTTGCGTAAATTACCAGGCACATAGGGAAGCTCCGACTCGCGCGATCGCACATTTCATGATTGGCTGCAAGTTGGACGTGGAAACATGCCCGCTGGGCTGTTACAAGAACAATGAACTACCTCATGGCGTTTCACTGCATCTGAGGCGCTGCGCTGCTGCGCCATGGCCTCAGTGTACTTGCTGCACCTGCGCGCGTTTTCCGCCAGGCAAGGCAAAGAGGTTGCTAAATAACCCAGCGCTTTTACATGCCAACGACAATCTAGGCGTGGGACCAGAAATGGTAGATGGCAGTTGGGAGGAGCCCCAAGCCTCGCCAAGGGGTGCCAGGGGCCCACCAGAGCTCAGACCTGCACGCTACGCCGCAGTCGCTGTGATGATAGGTAGCATGCATGTTTGGTGATGAACACAGTTGGCCAAGTTGGCCGAAGCAGCCCATCACTGGGGGCGGGGAGACAAGCAAGTCGACAGCGTTTCAACACGCAAACGCGATGAACGCGCTGCAGGAGTTGCACACAAGATTCTTGAATCAATACATGTAGCTTTAACCTTGACGTTATCGTATATGCCTTACTTCTTGCGCGTTGCTTTCGTTCCTTTCCCCCACATCCCCAAAACCCTGTTATTCGCCCCCCAGGTCCCCCCACCGAGGCGTCCGCGCAGAAGAAGGAACAGCTAAGGCAATCGCACATGACTGCCTCCACATCTAACATATATCGTGTACCAAACAGCTTTTCAATGCCCGCAAAATGTTGTTCAGTACGATTTTACCGGGTTTAACATACAACTGATAGCCTCCAGATATCACCAGGATCCGCTTGGGCATCCGTCAATGCCCAAGGACCAAGGAATCTCAAACGATGGCCCAGCTATGAGATTTCGTAATGCTTCTTATCGATACCACCGGGCAGTGAGATGGCAACGGAGACACCAGTTGAGCCCACAAATCATCATAACATAACTGTTGGATTATATTCAAACAGAATTTTCCTTCTGGATATGTTGTTCGTTGCAGGGACGTGGAGGACCATCGGCACGGGTAAAAAAGCGGCCGTCTCCGAGACCGACGGTTAGCGTCGACGCGCAATGAATATACGAGGAGGCGCGCCAATTGCTCCTTCAGTTCTCAAAGTTTGGGAATACAATGTGATATTAACGTATCGGAGGACCGACATCCTTTTCCTAACTTGCCACGTCAGCTTTGGCTCTTTGGCTATGCACATCTAGGCGTGCTTTCCCTCCCTACGAAGACAGCAGCACTTTCCTGAAGATTGTGCAGATTGCTAGGGCCTCCTGCTTGTGAAGGACGACCGCTGTGTCGCTGCGAAAGCCCGAAGAAGCGTTATAGGTTGTGCACTTTCGGTGTGCTTGCCCGATTTCGTTGCAAATGGCGTCGTTGTTGCGCTCAAGCCGGGAACACCGAAGTGAGGCGGTCCACGTACTCGCGCGGCCGCGCCACAAGGCGGCGCAGGCAACCGCGTCCGGAGCTTACAGCACATGCCCGCTGGGCGCGTCACCGTCCGACGGCATGGCCTGCTCGCCCGTTGAATCGCTGATGTCAAACGGTCCCAGGACTAGCTTTGATTCAAACTTCTCAGACCTGACGCTCTCAAGCTCATTTGACTTGCATCCTCACTTCCTGTCGATGCCGCCAACGCCTACGCCCAGCGCCTCTAGCCTTGTGCGCCGGCCCTTGCCAGACGAGCACGCCTCATTTCTGCGCAAGCTGATGAAGAAGCTTCGTCCGGGACAGCAACTTCCAGGGCGCAAGGTAAGCTACATCGGTGCCCTGCCGGCGAAACCCTAACAGGCTTTGACCTAGCTTAATTTAGGGCCACCATGTGCCCGACGACCATGTCCTTTGCAGTCCATCCTTTAGCGGAATAGTCAGTTTGGCTACTTCAAGAAAGTTCTCAAGGTTTGAATTTATGGTTGCGCCCTTCCTCATGGGAGGCTCCCTCATCCACCCGTGTTGCACGCCGCGCTAACAGAGATATGTAATCGGCCCACAGTGCCCACCAGCCCCCACTTCCCAAACCTCGACCCCCCGCGCTGCGCACCCTCCAGCTCCCCCAACGACTTCCATCCTCGTATATAATACCCCCTTCTTTTGCAACCCTATCCATTGGAGAGTCTCCAACCGCCTGCCCGCGTGTTTCCGCCCTGCGTTTCCTTCGCCTCCACATCCTCCTCTTATCTTCCCGACCCACATCCTCTCTTCCCCCGACTTCCCCCCTCTCCACCAGGTCCGCCACCTGGGCCGCGGCGGCGTGGGCGAGGTCCACTTGATGGAGGTCGACCTGCCGGACGGCGGGCGCCTGCAGCTGGCGCAGAAGGCCATCGTGTGCCGCCGCTACAACGCCGAGCGCCACGCGCGCGAGGTGGCGGCCATGGAGATCGCCGCGGCCTGCCCCTTCGTGCTGCGCGTGTACGGCAGCTCCCACCCCGGCAAGGCGCCGTACGCGGTGTACACCGAGTTCGCGCCGCTGGGCTCGCTGCACGACCTCATCGAGCACCGGCGCCGAGTGGGCGGCGGCCGCGCGCCGTACTTTGACGAGCATGAGGTCCGCTGGCTGGCGGCGCGGGTGCTGCTGGCGCTGAGCCACATCCACGAGCTGGGACTGGTCCACAGAGACGTGTCGCCGCACAACATTTACCGCTCCGCGTCCGGCCACCCGCTGCTGGCGGACTTTGACGCGGCGGAGCTGGTGGACGAGGAGGGCCTGGTGTACGGACCCGCGGGTCGGCTCGCCAGCGCGGCACCCGAGGTGCGCGCCGCCGCGTACGGCGGCGGATCGTACGGCAACAAGGCCGACATGTGGGGCCTGGGCGCGGTGCTGCTGGAGATGGTTTCCGACCAGGAGGTGGCGGACGGGCCGCACCTGGAGGGCTGCTCGGAGGCGCTCCGAAACCTGCTGCTGGAGGGGCTCCTGGTGACACAGGTGCGGTGGGGGGGGAGGGGAGGGCGGACCCAGGGAGCCGGGATGGGGTAAAAAAATAAATAAATCGCCCTCTTGACGGGGGGGTGCGTTAGGGAGGAGGGTCCGGGGGGTCGAGGTCGATGATACAGGGCCCGTGCAGGTATTCGCTGTGAGAGGTTCAGGGCCAGCAGCCCGGGCCTCGCGCATTGCACCGACACCTCTCCGCTCGCCCCGCGATTGACCGCGCAGGGCAAGAGGCTCGACGCTGCAGCGGCCATGCGGCACCCCTTCTTTGATGGAGTGGACTGGCAGAGCCTGGAGTACGAGGAGGCGCCGCCGGGGCTGCGGGCGGAGGTCGTGTGAGGATTGGAGCGAGCGCGCGACGTGCGTCACACTTGCTGTGGCCGACCCGCGGGTCGCCAGCCGCTGACCACCTTCTTGCTGGACTGCTTGGAGCACAGCGTTCAAGGTCGGTGTCGGTGTCGACGGCAGAGCGCGTGATAGTGCGTCGAAGGCCAGGTAGTCGTTGGCGCGGCTTATGAGTTAGACGCTGGGGTTGAAGGAGACGAATGTATGATATGATTAGGCGTCCTTTTTTCCAGCATGCTGATATGCGTGCGCTGTTAATTGGTGGTGTGTGCAATCATGTTTGAACTATTTCCATCCCAGTCACACGGAGGGGGAAATTGCGCGTGCGCCGTCCCTGGAGCTGCTCCTGCAGACATACGCGGTGCAGCATCCATCGTGGACGCGGCTTTTTCTTCGGCCTGACTCCCTGGAGGGACTTTGGCGGCCAGCCGCCTCGGCTGCAGCGATAGCAGCAATCAATGGGCATGGCAACACCTTCGCGAATGCCTTTTGAGGTCGTGTTTGCCTGTGTTAGGATAGATTCGTAGTCTTAGTGCGTTTGCAGGAGATAAGTAAAGGAGTTGCCAAATATGCGCATGGCTGTCTTTTCACGGTTTTTCACGTGTTTTGTATTGGCGACATGAATCCGCGATCCGCACTCCCGCGGTATCGCCCTGTTCCGTTCTGTGGACGAAGTTTGGGCGACATGGCGAGGAGTTCAACTCGCGATAGCATGTCAGGCCCGCGTTGATGTTTCTGGTAATTGTGGGTCGCGCGTTTTTAATAAGATTGCATGACTGTACCAAGGAGCCAGGAAGTTTTCCTTTACGTTTTCTGTGTTTTCGAGGGTTGTATCAAGAAACCTAGGATCTTGGTGTTGTCAATGATTCCGAGGATTGTACCAAGGCCTGTTTCGTTTCCGTTCATGGCAGCGCGGAGGTGACGTCGAACGCGCGTCGTGCAGTACGACTGTGCAGGAGCAGTAGAGCACGGAGCGATGTGGGGGGGGGGGGGCTGTTGGGACGCCCCGAAAAAAAGAGACCCGGGAAAGGAAGGAGGCAATGTAGATGCAGGGTTTTGAGAAGTGTTTTAGCCCCAGACGATGCTTCACAAAGCTGGGAAGCTGCGTAATCGTAATCGAGCAGAATTCGGGTTCCTAGCGCCCGTGCCCAGTGCCCTGCGGCGTATACGTACGAAACAAGGGCTGTGCGTGGGATTGTTGTGGATGGTCGTCTGTGAGTGGCGCTGCTCGCTTGTGGTCGCCCTGCGCCGCGCAGCAGACCGCGTCCAACGCCACAAGCCGCTTGCGCCATGCATACCGCTGTGAGCCAACGAGTCAACGTGCTCACGGAAAATTACGCATGTAACCGTGTGTTCGTATATGTCCACACTTTCCGTGCTTCACGTGTCAAGGTGTGGGATACCTGACCGTGTGTGTGTGTCTGCGCCGTCCCCAACACATTCTCGTGCGCCCGTAAGGCCGCAGAGCTCGCCAGGGGGGAGCGGTGTTGCGACACGACATTATGCCCTTCCAATGCCTTCAATTAAGTCCGCAAGCATCCACCGATGGTTGTCTTGGAGCGACTGCCGGGGCAAGCAGCGAAGTGCGCGCGCCATGTAAACGGCACCCTCTGGAGACTCATGGTCGGAAGCTGCTCTCCTTGCAATTAAAGAGCCATCAACGCGGCGCAGAGAGTCAGAGCCTGGCGTGTCATTTCATGCAAGTGCACTGTCCAATTGGCATCGATGGCGTAGCGCCCCTTAGCGCCCTCAACTGCCTAAACCGCCAAAACCACCCAAGCCGCCGAAACCGCCAATCCACGTATCAAAGCCTGGCCTTGTGCATGTCCCATTTTTTAATTCCCGCTGTCCGCCCCATATTGGAGAAATTACATGGACCAGGTGCCGATAACCTAGACACCGATTACGACGCGTGCTAAAACTGTCGGATGAGCAGGATCGACTAGGACCCGTACTCGCCCGCACTTTGCATGGCGTCATAAGCTGCTCTACCAGCCCCGTGTGTGGAAGTCTCCATCACGCAGCTCCCCCCTCGTTTTCGCAACCCACAACCGCACGAATGGCGTCAACGTATTCCGCTGGGCCGGCAGGCTATGGCGAAGTTGAGGACTTTGAAATTGAGAAGTGCGCCGCCACAGCGAAACCGGATATGCTGCCCGGCAAGGAGCTCCTTCGAATCTGCACGCTGCTGGAGCAGAAGGGATCTCATAAAGCCTGGCTTCGCAGCGATGTCGCACAACTTGCGGAGCTGCTCGCCGGGCGCCTTCGCGGCGTCGACGGTTTCTCGGATTCGGAAAACAGGGACGGAGCAATGGCCTACGAGGGCCTGTGGGACGAGTTAGAACTCTACATGAGCTCAAATCCATGGGTCCGCGAACTCATCGACCCAATCTACGTGGTCGCGGACGCTTCGACCGGGCATGCCGCGGGCGCTGCTCAACCGCTGCAGGCACCTCTCCTGCCGGCCGTGCGCCCTCCAGCCGGCAGCCCACTGCCGCCACCGACGCCAGTAGGAAGTAGCGGGCTCATGTGGAGCTTCCCGAACGACGCGAGAGGCAAGGCCGCGGCGCATCACCTAATCGGGTCGCTGCAGAGCATTAACACCGGCCTGCGGTGCCAAATGCTCACTTGCAGCAACGTCGCTGTGACCTACTGATAAGGACCGCTGGCAGCAACAGGATTTCGGCCGTGCAAGAGACTTGCGTTATAGGTTTAAGGGTTTTAGCAGGCGGAAAGGCGCAAGCCCACAGCCACATGGGGCTCGGCCACCAAGCCGGGGGTTCGCTGGGGGATGTGTTTTGGGCTTCGCGTGGAGCTTGCTCCCTGGAGCGTGCAATAGTTGGTGGTTGGTGGTTGGTGGCCCCTGCTCACGGATGCCTGTTATCCTGAGTTTGCTAGGTCGCGCCCAGACTTGTCCATAGCTTGGCCTACGCAGCTTACGGTGGCTTAGCCAACACAGCTTATACTGGTCTACTCCACCGTCGATGGAATGCATCACTGGTCAGGGGCTCATCGTAACAGTTGCTGCAACTGGTCAGGACGCTGTGGGCTTCTCAATGTGCCGCGTGGGGAAGAAGGATGTACTTGCGTGTCGTTTACTTTGGGGGCGCACACCCCTGCAACCGTATGACAACCGTGAGGATGTGACGAGCAATGGCTCTAGCTTACCGTCTGTAACAATTACAGGGACCCACTGGAAAGCTTGTTTCGCGCTCCTTTGCTCACTGTTTTTGGCCACCCTCCCTTTGCACATGCGGCCGGGGCGGCATCCAATGCGAGGAAATGCGCGCTATATAAACGCGAACTCGGACCGCAACCGAACCTGGAGAATCATGGCCAGAAAAAGGTTATTTGGTGTGATAAAGCCATTAACGCGCCGCAGAGAGTCAGGGCCTGGCGTGTCAATGGGTGCAAGCGGACTGTCCAATTGGCGTAGGCCGTAACCGCTTAGACCGCCATTCCACGTAAAGCATTGCCTTGTACACGACCCAATTATGTCTGCTGTCCGTCCTAAACTGGAATATTTACGTACTACAGGTAACCGATAACCTACGCACCGACGAGTGACGAAACTGTCGGGTATGATACCTAGGATCCGCAGGATGGCGTCATAAGCTATAGCACCGAGTGTGGAAGTCTCCACCACGCAGCTAATCCCCCGTTTTCGCAACTCATAACTGCACGAATGGCGTCAACGTATCCCGCTGGGCGGGCAGGGTATGGAAACGTTGAGGACTTTGAAATTGGAAAGTGCGCCGCCCAAGTGAAACCGGATATGCTGCCCGGCAAGGAGCTCCTTGGAATCTGCACGCTGCTAAAGCTGAAGGCATCTCATAACGCCTGGCTTCGAAGCGAGGTTGCACAACTTGCGGAGCTGCTCGCCCGCGGCGTCCACGGTTTCTCAGATTCGGAGAACAGGGATGGAGCAATGGCCTACGGGGGGCTGTGGGGCGAACGAATAATTACATGCTGCAGAGATACAATTCGTCCGACAGGCCCTGGTAGGCCATTGCTCCATCCCTGTTCTCCGAATCCGAGAAGCCGTCGACGCCGCGAAGGCGCCTGACGAGCAGCTCCGCAAGTTGCTCAACATCCCTTCGAAGCCAGATTGTAAGAGATCCCTTCTGCGTTATTAGCGTGCAGATTCCAAGGAGCTCCTTGCCGGGCAGCATACCGGTATCCGGTTTCACTACGGCGGCGCACTTCTCGATTTCAACGTCCTCAACTTTGACATAGCCTGCCGGCCGAGCGGGATGTGTGACCGTTGGCTCCAGGCATTACAAGGGTAGAACCATCGGGCGCATCGCCTGACACTGACGGAGATAAAGCAAGCAAGGGTTTGTAGTAGTACTCGTTACAGAGAAAGTTCAGACCAACGGCAGAACCTGTTTGCGTGTGTTTGTGCCTGTGTGAACCTTCAGTGGGGGCACTTCACTGACCATCTTGCTACGATAAAGTACGGCACTGCGAAACGGAATGCTGCATTTTCCAACAGCAGCAGATGACAGACAACAATGTTTGGCGACCTCCATCGAAGCCTCCTTCAGCGGGCTGGCGTCGCAGTGGGGCTTAAGAGGAGACCCGTGGGTCAGCACTGAAAAGTAATACCGATTAGGAATGAAACGAGCTGCGCAGGCTCATGGCTCGGCCGCCGCTTATCGCACCACCATCCAGACCATCCTGCACCACCCCAGGAAAAGACCTCCATACCATTCTTCATGTTCGCGTGAACTAACCAACTGGGGCTCAGTAACGCTACAAACCGCAAAGCCGCCCCGCGTCCCGCTGCCCGGCCCTCCCCCAGGGGTTTCCTCTGAAACGCCCCCCAGACGTCATCACGCACCCCGCTACCTCCACACTCACACTCCGGCGGCTGCGGAGAATGGCGCCAGCCCGGTCGGCTTGAGTCCTAGGTACAACCACCGGTCCATCTTTGACCAAACATAACCACCTTGTCTTTGGCAGTACAACCGATATGGTTGCAGCGCATTTGCTGCGTGCTGGGCCGCAGATGCGGCTGCGGCTGCGGCCGGTGAAGTCGGCGACAACTGGGCCGCTTGGACCGCAACCTCACTGCCGTCACCGCCGCCGTCACCGCCGCCGCCGCTCCATACCTTCATGGCCCTTCAGGAACACATGTTGCAAACGTGAGCTACTCAATACGGCAGACAACGGCTCATCTGCGCTACGGCACCCATACTCAATACGGCAGACAAACAACGGCTCATCTGCGCTGGAGCTCGGATAGCTGCGCTACAGGGTGCACACAGCGCCAGCAACTAACCACCCAGACGGCGGCTGGACTCGACACATCTATCCGGCACGATAGGGATGCCGTGACGACCGCCTCGGATGCCCCCCTCCCCCCTGGTTACAGCACGCGTGTTGGCGACCCAACATCTATCTACAATCCCTACCGGTATCCCCAGGCCTGCCCCCCCCCCCGGTCGGTCCTGTCCTGTCCTTTTCGCGTCAGCGGTTTTTATGCCACCCCCCTGGTCGATGCACCCTCTCTTGGTACCTGCCCCAAACATGGGACCGCAACGAGGGCCCTACAGCACGACACGACGCAACACGACACGCGGGCGGGTCTCCATAGGGAGCCCGTGCACTGCAGGCTGTAGCTGCAGCGGCAGCGACATGGCCGGGGATACGTACCATGAGAGCTCATACTCCCGCAGTAGCTAGCACCCGCAGTAGCTAGCACATCACCACCACCATCACCACAACCACAACCACAACCATAACCACGGCCACCACCACCACAACCATCACCGCCACTGCCACCATCACCACCACCATCACCGCCACCACCACCACCATTGCCACCATCACCAACACCATTACCGCCACCACCACCATTGCCACCATCACCACCACCATTACCGCCACCACCACCACCATTACCGCCACCATCACCACCATTACCGCCACCACCACCACCACCACCACCACCACCACCACCACCACCACCACCACCACCACCACCACCACCACCACCAGATATCCCAGCAGGCGGCCGCAAACGTGACATGGTTTGCAACCAGCGCTCATCCAGGATTCCAGCGGGCCAACCCATACGGTATCTCAGGGACATAAGAATGAGCCCTGTCACCGGCATTGATATGGCGGGAAGCGGAAATTCGAACGCTGCGCTGCTAACAAGGCAATGGCCCAGGTGCATCCCTGAAGATGCTCCAGTGATGCGCCAAGATTCTCCGAACGATGCCAACAGTTAAGGATCACGCATGGGTTCTTATGCCTCTAAACCCACAAGCCTTTCCCAGAACACACCGGCAGTGTGCGAGGGACAAAGGTAAATGAAGTGTGGCCGCTGTGACGGCCCCAAAGCCCAATCAATATCCTAAACCTAAGCGCCGCCCCACCTCCCCCCATGCCGGGGGCGTGGGGGGCCTCGGCGATTTTACTCTATCGAGCTGACCTACGGGCTTCCTCTCAACCCGCCTATGCCTCGCGATTTGGCACGTACCGGCCTCGTGGGAGGGAGGGAGGGGAAGGGGAGGGAGGCAACGTGCAGCCCCCCCATCTATCAACAATGTATCAAGCGCCGCCATGCATACACCGCGGGAACGAATGGCCCGGGGATCGAACGGGGGTTGAGCTTCAGATCAAAGGATTACGATACTTACGTCGGGGGGCAAGGGCGGGGACGGCAAACACACACGATCATGCCGGATGATGCATCTTGCGCCGCCTGGTGCTTAACGGCCCTCCGGTTAAAACAGGCGCAGCAACACCGCCTTACAAAAGGCGCGACAACACCTCTAAAAGGGCGCAACAACACCTCTGAACAGGCGCAACAACATCCCCCAAAAGATGCAACAATATCTCTTGCACCAACGCATGCGACCGTGGGCGTACAACCGCACGGCAGCCCTACCTGGAGTGCTCTCGGCTTATCAGTGACACCATTCTTTGCCCAACGTACCACACAGGAGCTTTACGACGTAAAGCGACTTTCCAACAGCGCAACACCGCACCTAGAGTAGCCCTTCCTCACATATGCGAGAGACGCGTTAGCGACTTCCCAGTAACACAATGCTCAATCCAGCCACCCGTGAAACGCACACGCACCAATCCCCTACATTCCGATCCCCCGACCTGAGGGCACCCACTGCCTCCACTGCCGCCGTCGTACTTGCCAACACGCCGTCGGCTTCACGGCTTGTCGACGATGGTCAGCTCCTCAGACAGGAACGAGGGGAGTGTCCTGGCCAGGTCGGCGGTGGCGCGAATCTGTGCAGCGGCGGGAACATGGAGGCG
Source organism: Yamagishiella unicocca (assembly GCA_003116995.1). NCBI lineage: Eukaryota > Viridiplantae > Chlorophyta > Chlorophyceae > Chlamydomonadales > Volvocaceae > Yamagishiella > Yamagishiella unicocca. The sequence goes on along the minus strand of BDSL01000137.1, from coordinate 32,211 downwards.
GGGCAACCAAGTTAGTCGGGCCGGGGTTGGGATAGTGGGGACTGCACTCGGGACACGGCCGGCGGCAGCGGCATCAAGGGCCCGTGCCGTCCGACGCTGGTGGCCCCCACCATCACCTAAACCGTGAGGTCCCGGCGTGTCCTAAGTAAGCCCCAAATGGCCAAATCAGGCGCCGCAGCACATCATGGCAAGCAGGAACCACCGTGTCCGGCTACGGCGAGGAAACCAACAACAGCCGCGCGGCGCCCACACCAGCAAAATCACACCTTCCCCCCTTCCCCCCGTCCTTCCTTACCCCCGCCCCCCAGGGTCGGCCCCCCACCTGGCCGACGCGCGCCTTAGACACGAGCTTGGCCGCCTGCGCAAACGCCTTGCCCTTGTACGACACCTGCCCGCTGACGTCCCCCGCCGCCAGGGCGCCCCTGAGCTGCCCCGCCGCCACGGCCCAGCGCAGCCGCAGCCCGCGGAACAGCAGCTGCAGCGACATGCCGTCCACGTCCGCGGCAGCCCGCCGCCGCACCGCGCCGGCGGCGGCGGTGGCGGCGGCGGCAGTGCTGTCGTACCGATCCCGCGAGCTCTCCACGCCGTCAAGGTTCCCGGGGCCAGACCGAATCCCCGAGCTACGCCCACCGGCGACGCCGGCGCCTGGGGCGGTGGCCGCGGCAGCGGCAGCGGCTGCGGTGGCGGTGGGTATGGGGCTGCCGCCCGAGATGGTGCGGCTACCTGACGCGGACTCGCGCGCGGACTGCATGGTGGTTTCGGAGCCGTCCGTGGTGTTGTTCAGGGCCGGCCAGGGCGCCGGCGGGCTGGTTTGCAGCGGCTCCGCCCCCGGGGCCTGCAACGGGTGAGGCGACTCCAAGGCAGGGACAGCGGCGGCTTGCGGCCCGCCACGCGCGGCGTCTGCCGAGAGGAACGGGCTGGTGGAGGCGGGCCCTATGCGGGCGGATGCAGGCTCCTGGTATGGGCCGTCCCTGGAGTGCTGCGGCGAAGCCGCCGCCATTGCGGCCGCCACTGCATCTGCCGCCGCCGTTGCCGCGGGGGACAGGCGCGAGGTGCCAGGTTGTAGTTCCAGAGGCAGACGCACCGGCTGGCAGCTCTCCAGTGCTCTGCGCACCTTCCCCACCGTGTGGCTGGGCGAGCTGGCTGCGTAGCCTCTGATGGCGATGGTGGAGGAGGAGGGTTGGATGGTGGCGGCGGCGGTGGCGACGGCGGAGTTGGAGCTTATGGCACCCGTAGCAGACGCCTCAGCGGCGGCGTCAGCGGGGCTCGAGCGGGTGTCCGCGCCCGGCAAGCTCAGCAGGTCCGTCTGAGACCGCTCCGGAACCTGGCTCGCCGTCACCTCATCGTACGGCAAAGACAGCGCCGCCGCCGTCGGCCCGGTCAGCGCCGACAGCAGCGCTGCAGCGGTTCTGCCGCCGCCGCCGCCAACACCGCCGCCGCCGCCGCCACTGCCGCCGCCACCGCCGTTGCTATTGTTCCCGGCGCGGAGCCTGGGTTGTGGGCTGCGGCTGGCATCCGGGCGCGGGGACCGCAGGTCCGCTGTGCCGCTGTTGCTGAACCCAGATCGGAAGGTCCTGGAGGTGCTCGGACTAGGCAGACCTCCGCTGAAGCGAGAGCGGCGGATGGCGCTCTGGCCCCCGGCGAAGGTGTCGCGGGAGGGCTCCCGTGAGGTTCGCCCCAGGACGCTGAAAGGTCCAGTCGCTGCCGCCGTGTTGAGGGGTCCAGTCGCTGCCGCTGCCTCCGTGAGCAGGGGGCACCCGAAGCTGGCGTTGGTGGGGGCGGTGGCCCAGACCTGACGGGCGGGGGAGAGGGCGGGGGAGAGGGCGCGGGAGCGGGCGGGGGAGAGGGCGCGGGAGAGGGCGCGGGAGAGGGCGGGGAAGTGAGCTCGTTGTACCGATATGGGTGGGAGGTGCTTACTGCCGTAGCATCCAGTGCAGTGTTGCGTTCCTGTGCGTGATGGCATGTGGGCATACATCGCACCGACCCACCAATTGCGGTTACAGTGCCCCCCCCCCCACGCACGCCCGGCCTTCCGTGCGCCCAAGCTCCGAAACCTGCCTCCTCGCCCAGCTCGTGCTCCAGCAGCTCATGGGGCCACGTCAGCAAGTTGACGGCGCGCCGCAGCGCCGCCGCCCAGCCGACGGCGCCGTCAGCGTCCGAAAAGACGACCAACATGCTCCCGGCGGCGGCGGCGGCCGCCGTCACGGCGCCGCCGCCGCCGCCGCCGCCGCCGCCAGGCATCAGCGACATGCCGCCGTTGACGATGTGGGCGCCGGTGCCCCTCGCGGGCAGTAGCCGTAGGGCGGCGGAGTGCAGCAGCTCCAGGGAGGCTGAGGCCACCTCGAGGTTCCAGGCCAGCAGCGTGTCGATGCCGACGACTCGCATCTGGTGTGCGGACGACGGGCGGCGGAGGGGGGCGGCGGCGGGAGGAGGATGTACGACATGTACGGCACGGCCGGCTACACTTGTACGGCAGGTGGGGCTGGATACAAAGGACATGGGGAGCAGGCTGCGGATTCACCGGGTGCGGGGGCTACACGATTACTCTCGCACCGGCAGTCACCAGGTAAGAGGACCGGTGGAACCAACAAAACACAGGCTCCCTCGGAGGAGGTGCACTTGGGGCAGACCCGGTGACTCGACGTGGGAAAGCGGGGGTTTGAGGAGAATCCGCGAGTCCACGGCTGACAAACCAAAGCGGGGGGGGCACCCCACGTGGTTGTGTATTGTGTATGCCGTACGTACCTGGGCCACCGCCCCATGCCCCACCGGCGCCACCAGCGCCCCCGGCCTCAGCTCCTCTGCGCTCCGCACCGGCCGCACCACCACCGCGCGCGGCAGCAGCGCCTGGCTGTAGCAGGTGTACAGGTGCAGCGACGGCGGCGCCTCGCCCGCCTCCCCTCCCGCGTCCTTGCCCGCCACCACGTGCTGCCCGCTGTACAGCACCACGTGCCGGGACGAGCGTACGACGTCCGCCTTCAGCCGCCGCCGCGAGCACTCCGCCATGACCACCATGCCGCCGTGTACCGTGTCGGACACCAGCTTGGCCCACACCATCACCGGGCCCGAGTATTGGGTGCGGCGGTTGGCGGCGTTGAGCGTGACGTCAGCGTCGCTGGGGACGCCGGTCCACATGCCCATCCGCACCCTCAGGCCGCAGAACAGGGCCGTCGAGCCGCCGGGGGGGGACAGTGGCTGGGGTTGCGGGTCCAGGTCGGCGGCGGCGGCGGCGGTGGTGGCGGCGGCGGCGGCGGCGGCGAAGGAGGCGCCGCCGCGGACGATCCGGGCGGAGGCGAGGATGCTGGAGGCGAGGGTCATGGTGGTCTGTGGAGTGACCCGTGGGTCGCGCGCGGGGAGAGGAGGGGACGGGAGGGAGGGGAGGGGAGGGCCGCGGGTTGGGGGGCGGTGAGTTAGGGCACTAAGGGGCTGCGAAAGGCCTCGCGGGGGTGGGGGGAGGGTGATGAAAGGAAGAAAACAGGGGGAGGGCGTCACCGCAATCCGGATTCAGCCTCCGGAAGATCTCCTGAATCACTCTCGTCCGCCTCCACTGCCTGCCGCCTGCCTGCCGAGACCGTGTTGCGTTTTCTTCTGCCGTCCGCGCCCCACCCCCACTAGCCACCCGCTGCCCCCCCACTGGCCCCCCGCTGCTCCCCCCCCCCGCGCCCCCCCGCGGTTTCCCTCGAACCCCCCCCCTTGCCCACCTGCCACGAATCCGTGCCGATGGATCCGGATCCGCCGGTGACCCGGTACTCCCGCGTGCTGTGGCTCCGGTCGGAAGAACGGTAGAACATCTCCACCTCCGCGGCACACTCGACCGGCGCCTCCGAAACCACCTTGCCGCCGCCGCCGGCCCCGCCGCCGCCACCGCCGCCGCCGGGCCCCATCTTACCTGTCGTACCCAGGGTGGTTACGCACGAGGTGCCCGCGAGCGACGTGTACAACGAGGAGTCGTACGGCGGTTGCGATTGCGATTGCGATTGGGATTGCGGTTGCTGACTCATCTCGGCAGTTGCCCAAGGGAGCTGCGGCGGCAGCGCCGCGTTGGGTTGCGGGGTTGGCGGCATCCAGCCCCAGCTGGCGGGGTCGCCGTCACGCTCGCCGTACACGCCGACGTGGCCAGCCGCTGCCGCCGCCGCCGCCGTCGCCGTCGCCGAAGGCACCACCGCAGACACCGCAGTCGCGAGCGGCGAGCGTGCGAAGGCCTTCGTATGCGCTGCCGTGTCTTTGCAGGCCTGCTCCAGGGGAGGCAGGGCCAGGTTGGGAGGGCGGATGCAGTGTGGGGTGCGGTATTGTGTGGGTGTAGTGCGGTGGGGTACGGTGGGGTTCGAGGAAGACCCGTGGATGCCCAAAAAAACGGGTGGGGTGGGGTGGGGTGGTAGCGTAGAAACGCGTATGGGCCTTACGCGGCGAAGTATCAGATGTGGTGTGTGTTGGCGTGGATGTGGTGTTGCGGCTGTGGTTGGGGCAGAGCTCGGGGGTTTTGAGGAAGCTCGAGGGGTTACAGGTAGAGAACCGGTAACTCGACTGGGGTAATGTAGTTGGTAGCTCGAGGGGGGGGGGCCGGGACTGCCTTTTGCCGTGGGTACATGCGCGCGTGTGCCTGCTACCAGACATGAATGGCCATCGCATGGGCCGCCGGAGCTCCTGTTGAAACACGACAACAACACGGAACACGCAAGCATGCATTAGGTATGCCAGTAGCAGACGATGCCAGCGAATACGACCGCAAGTCAGCCGCGACGGGCGCTGAACGGCACCCGGCAAAATCCCTTATTCCCAATCCACCTCGGCGCCCGGCTCGGCGGCGGATGTGTCGTACTCCGGCGTCAAGCCGTCGTCCGAGGACGCGGGGGTGACGAGGGGCGGCAGGGGGCTGTGTGGCGCCGAGGCGGCAGCGGCCATGGTGCTGTGTCGTGTGGCTGGCGTGGCCGTGGTGCGAGGCAGCACCGGCGCGTTGCTGGGCGACACCGGAGCTAGGCGCCACCTGCTCCCGGTCTTGGCGGACAGGTCGGTCGCCAGGCGAAGGGGGGGAGCAATGCTGCGGGACGAGGTGCCCGCGGCAAGCTGTCGGAGGGAGGCCTTGGAGCCCCCCGGGAGCTGCCTGCGTGGGTGGTTGCAGGTAACGGTGGGCGGTTGGGTGGGTGGTTGCAGGTAACGGTGGGCGGTTGGGTGAGTGGGCGGTTGTGGGGAGGTGAAGGCGCGTCCCGTCGGAGAGCGAGGAGGTATGTACGGGGCCCGGCCCGGCATCGGCGACGCTAACGAGTGGGCAAAGCTGTGTGTGGTCGAGCACCGCTCAACAAGGGCAGCGGACCCGGCCCGGCAGCTGCCTAGGCCGTACGGGTCCCTAGAGTGGCGCCATACACGGCCCCACCCCACACCGCTGTACCACCCCACACCGCTGTGCCACCCCACACCGCTGTGCCTGCGCCAATGGGCTGTCACAAGGTACCCACATGGTGCCCGCATGGTACCCACATGCCCGGATATCCGCTCCTCAGACGGGGTCCCCGCACTCACTTGGACAGCGGCACCACCGCCACCGGCATCAGTGGGTCGTCATCTCCCTCCAGCCCGGGCAGCGGAGCATAGTTTAGCAGGTGGGAGGGCCAGGGGGCCTCCAGCAGAGCCTAGCGGGGTCAGAGGACGGAGGGGGAAACCGCTAACCGTAAGAGGGCATGGGAACCACTAACTGTAAGAGGGTTATGGGAACCACAGACCGTGGGAGGGTATTGGAGCCACTAACCGTGAGGCATTACGGTAACGGTTGGCCCTGGCGGCAATCCAACCCTTCACGCTCAGGCCCCGTTGCATCGCAAAGGGGAGAAACCCAAAACCCTCTCGCCCGGCCCCACGGCTCCGAAACCACGCTGCCGTACCTGCTGCACCGCCAGGGCGCACATGAGGGCGTCCGTTGGGTTCCTGAAGGCGATGATGAACGAGTCGCCCTCTGGTGGAGTGGGTGGGTGGCGGGGGTGCGTGGAGAGCGAGGGTGGGGAGCGGACAGGTGAGGGAGGGGAGCGAACAGGTGAGGGAGGGGAGCGAACAGGTGAGGGAGGGGAGCGGACAGGTGAGGGAGGGGAGCGGACAGGTGAGGGAGGGGAGCGAACAGGTGAGGGAGGGGAGCGGACAGGTGAGGGAGGGGAGCGGACAGGTGAGGGAGGGGAGCGGACAGGTGACAGATGACGTTCACGACCTCACCCGTGGCGCTCTCGTAACCCGACCAGTCCGCAATCGCCTTCCGCATCACGTTGTGGTGCAGAGACAGCGCCTGGTTCATCACCTCGGGCGGCAGGTGCTCCCACAGGCTGAGCCGTGCCATGGAGCGGGGCGGGTTGGAAGCAGGCGGGGGACACGGGGGAGGGTGGCTTTACTGTCCGAGTGTTGTGGCATGTACGACGCAGATGGACGTTGGATAAGACGGAAGGAGGTGTAGAGGAGTTGCTGACGTCCCGCGGGGCACCCAACCGCAAGTTTTGCCCGTATCAGTTATAGCATCAACCGCTGACCCATGGGCCTGCGGCCCCTCCTCTTCCCAAGGGTAATCAAATATATGGTATGGGGACCAGGCCAGGCGTAATGGTGAGAGAGAGTTCCACACCTGGTGCTGCTCTGGATGTCTGTGCTCCGGAGCCAAGCGTATCAAGGTGGTGACGATGGATAGCAGCAGCCGCACCAGGGAGCAATAAGGGGGGTGGTGGGGGGAGAAGAAGGAGGGAGCCGGGAGGGGGGAAGCGTCAGGGGGAAGGGGTTTGGGAAGCGATCGGCGGCCCCGTGGGCTGTACCAAAAAGGCGCCAGCGCTTGCTGACGGTTGCCCTGATTGCCGTACACTCGTACGACGAACGGGGCAAGCCAGCGCGCGATGAAGGAGGAGCGACCTCACAAACCCCGTCCACAACGCGAAAAAACTAAACAACCTAAACAGCATAAGCAACCTAAACCCTACAACCCAAAACCCTAAACCCTACAACCCAAACCAGCCGCACCCGTAACGAGCAGCGTCGTGTCCGGACCCGCCCCGGGCGCCGCCGCCGCCGCCACCGCCAGCTTACGAGCCCTGCCCCGCCGCCTTATCGACCACGCCGCCCAGCCCGCCAGCGCCATCAGCACCACCCCGCACGGCACCGCCACTGCGACAGCGACGGTGGTCCGGTGCGTGTCGTCGCCGCCGCCGCCGCCGGCGACGATGCCCGCAGGCGTAACCGCCTGGCGCGGCAGGGGCTCCGGCTCCAGCGGCGGCGCCGGCGGCGGGACCCAGTTGAGCGTCTGGCGGTAGATGGCTGTGAAGTTGCCCAGGCCGGCCTGCTCCTCCACTACCGCCGCCACACCCTGAGCGATCCGGGCCGCCGCCGCCGAGATAGGCGGTGGGTTGTAGCCGGGGGTGGCGTTGCTGTACCACACCGCGGCGCCGGTGGAGGCAGAGCTGTGGGGTGGTGGTGGTGGTCGGGGGTTTAGGGTTTAGGGTTTACGGGTTTAGGGTTTCAGGGGCACAGCGAGGGGCGTTACAGAAAAGAACAGCGAGGGGGAGGGGTAACGAAGAACCGAGTGGCGCGGGGGATCGAGGGCCGGGTTTTGGGTTTTGGGGCTTTAGGGTTTTGGGGGTCGTCAGAGGGTGTGACCAGGGGGCCGGCAGGCTGGCCTTCAGCTAAGATCTGCAGGAGTCCAGGTTGGGGCCGAGCGCGGATGTGTGCACTGAGGAAGCTGCCGATGGTGGGTCTAAACAAACCGATGATGTTAATGTGACTGGCTGCACCCGTCATAGGAGGCAGGTGTGCGCTCCCTGCTCCTCTGAGGGCCGCCCTAGCGCCGCCCCGCGCCCCAGCCACCCCGCCCCCCTCCGCCCCGCTGCCACCCCGCCCCCCCCCGCCCCGCTGCCACCCCGCCCCCCCCCGCCCCGCTGCCACCCCGCCCCCCCTCGCCCCGCTGCCACCCCGCCCCCCCCCGCCCCGCTGCCACCCCGGCGCACCTGACGTTGACGTTGCCGGGGAACTTGGACTCAAAGGCCTGGTTGGGGTTGTCCACTGCGGCCCGGTAGGCGGAGAAGAACGCCTCCACGTCAGCAGTGTCGTACCCGCGGGCCACCCAGTGGGTGGCGGACTGGGGCCGCAGGTCCTCCTCTCTCAGGGGGGCGGTCTCTGCGGAGGCGGCGGAGGCGGCGGTAGCCGGGCGGGCAGGCAGGCGGCAGCAGTGGGAGGGCCGGGACGGGGAGGGGTTGCGATACGGCAGGAAGCCTGGTATCGCACCCCTGGCAGGCCCTGGTATCGCACCCCACCCCACCACCCGGCATCTCAAAGCGCCTGTTCTAAACGGTTTTTTCGGGCATCCACGGGTCTTCCTCGAAACCACCCGGCACGCACGCACGCATCCTCCCGCTGCACCCACTCCGCCCACGCACCCAGCCGTGGGTCCAGCAGCAGTGCGGCGCCCGCCGTGCCCAGCACCTCAGGGCTGGACAGGTAGCTGAACAGCCTGCGGGGGGGGGGTTCAGAGAGGAAGCCCGTCGGTCGGCACTTAAGAAGGAGGGCTAAATCACCGTAAGGGGAGGGGAATAAGATAATCCGCAAGGGGGAGACTGTTGTTCAAAAATACAGGTATGTGTGCGTGGGCCGGGGGGTGAAACACCAGGCGCACGAGCAGGCGGGGACGCCGGCCCCTGCTGCCGCTGCGGTCGCGGATTCTGCGCTGAAGACAAATCGCTTTAGGCAAACGCTATGTGTGTGTATGTACCATACTATGAACCAGCATGCGAGGTGATGCAAGGGTGCTCCATTTGGATCCATTGCTCTGACCGCTCGCATCCCATCAGTGCCCTAGCCCCGTCGTAACCCTTAAACCCTAAAAGACAGCACTCACGAGTAGGCGTAGAACTGGTACTTGGGGTGCGACTGCGCATTTATCATGACTATGACGTTATTGGAGGGGCTGGGCTGGTTGACTGGCCGTAACACGCCGGACTGGGGGCCAGGCACACGGGTCGCGGGTTGGGGAATTCCGGTGTCAGTGCGGGGATTCCGGTGTCAGTTTGGGGAATTCCGGTGTCAGCTTGGGAAATTAATTTCGGTGTCAGTTTGGGAAAATAATTCCCAGTTGTTGGATTGGTTACAGTGTCCAAGTGTCAATTTGGGAAATAAATTCCGGTGCCAGTTTGGGAAATTAATTCCGGTGTCAGTGCGGGGAAATAATTCCAGTCAAATTGGGCAATTCTGGTGCCAGTTTGGGAACTTCATTCCGGTGTCAGTTTGGGGAATGAATTCCGGTATCAGTTTGGGGGATTCCAACCCACACGGGTTTCCCTACAAACCACCCACCGCGTCAAGCGCTGTGTTGGTTGCCAGAGGGCACCGAATGGAGTCGCAATCCACCATGAGGCCGCTGGAGCGGTCCAGCACCCGCGTGGATCCAGGGAAGGCGGCCATGCCGATGTGACCGCGCATGCTGGCGTACGACTTGGGCGCGTCCGGGGAGTAGGCGCTCTTGAAGGTTGTGGGGGTGGTGATGGACATGAGGCACCGCCCCTCCAAGTACAGCTGGTCTTCGAACACGGCGCAGTTGCCTGATCGGGCAAGCAGGGCGGGGCCCAGGGCCAGCGGGCGGTCGCAGGTGGTTGTGATGCTGTTGTGGCGTACAACGGAACTTTTGAGTGGGAAACTGGGGTGCCAGAACCGACGACGCCTGCTTCGCGGAGGGCCGCTGCGCCGCACTTAGGAGGAGTGAACAAGGACGTGACGCACCTTTTGTGCGTGGCCTTTTCGTGATGTGCGCACATACTCAATGACCCGCCATCGCTTCTTTCCGAATTGTTCACCTTTCTGGAGGCAGGCCCCCCCTCCCCACATCGCTGTTCGTGACGAACAAGTACATGCCGAGCAGCTTAGCCCAGTCAGCGCCCCGAAGCCCCTCCGAGCCATAACAGTACAACGGTACGACAGTACGACGGTACGACAGTACGACAGTACGACGTGCCACTCACCTGTCAGCGGCCCGGCGCGGCGCAGGCGGCGCATCACCTGCAGCGCTTCCACCATGGCGCTGGTGTTGGCGAGGTTGGCCATGGTGCGGGGGTCGAGGAACACGCCCTGGGATGACCCGTGGGTCTGCACGAAGGTCGCGAACACCCACTGCAGGATCACGCCGTCCACGAAGCAGCCTGAGCGGAGGGGGGGCCGTCACGCGGGGGTCCGGGGGGTTTATAAGAGAATCCGCAGGGGGGGAGGGCCGCACGTTCCACGGTGTGCTGCTTGGATTAGTAACAATAGAAGTGGTAGTGGTAGATGGTGGTGGCGGTGGGTCCTTCGCTTCCGGATGGTTAGCGTTGGGGGTGCGTCAGCGACTGGTGTCTTGCACTTGGAGGCGCCAGCAGCGGGAGGGGGAGAATGAGCCAAGGCGGAGAGCCGCCCTGCACGCTGGATCCTCGTACCCCTGGCCAGTATTTTCAACAGGGTATATGCATACCACTGAAAATACTCACCAGGGGTACATACCCTTACTACGTAGGCGATGAGCCAAATTATGTAGGTTTTGATGTTTTACTCCCCTTAACTTCATCTAGAAGCTTTCATTTACTCCCCTTAACTTCATCTAGAAGCTTTCATTTACTCCCCTTAACTTCATCTAGAAGCTTTCATAATTATTAAGCGACGTATTTCCTCACTTCAGCGGATGCTCGTACGAATACACAAACCCGCCCCATGTCAACCACCCCACGTACGCCACTCACTGGGAGGCGTCATGCAGATGCCGAAGTCCGGTTGGCCATCCCCGTTGATGTCTGGATGGGGCAGCCGGCCCCAGGGTGGGTGCAAGCGGGCGGGGGTAGAGAGTGTGAGCGCGTGGACCCGACCAGGGAGTGCTACCGGCGGGTTCGTGAGGAAAGCCTGTGTATTAGGAAGCCGATTAGCCTACCGGCGGCGGGTGGGGTTCCGGCGGAGGGTCGGGCCTGCTGGCTGCTGCCATAGGGACGCGGGAGCAGGTGGGAGGACTGCGTCTTGGCGGGTATGGGTCTCTCCGCGCTGAGCCTGCCCCCTGGCAGGACCCTCCAGACCTCAGCACGCGCAGCACGCGCAGCACGCGCAGCACGCACAGCACGCACGCGGAGGCTCCTGGCCGTACCTTTCCCATTGTACGACTCCGCCAGCGCCAGCACCTGGTCCCAGGATGTCGGCACCGCCAGGCCGTCCCGCAGGAAGGTGGTGCGGTGGTAGAACAGGAAGGCGGGAGAGGTGGTGACAGGGATGGCAACCACCTGTGGGGCGGGGCGGCACGGGGGGGGGAGGAAGACCCGTGGATGCGAGAAAAACCGTTCAGAACAGGTGTTTCGAGATGCACAGGGGGAGTAGAGGATCCCGTTTACAAGACTTAGGAAATGGAGGAGCAGCAAGGCGGGTGACATCAGGACCCGGGGCAACAGGGCGGGGGGAGGCGAGCAGGCGGGCGGGGCCGCTCATCTTCCTGCCGGCATCGATCATGCGTGTTTCGGGAAGGAAGATAAACCGTCGCTTGCGTTCGAAACGCCCCAAGACGAGTGGTGGGCATGCCTCCATCGACAACGCATATGGGGTATGTGGGGGCGGGTGGGAGCTCCAGCCGGCGAGCTAACCCTGCTTGGCGCCACCGGGTGCGTGAGGACCAGGGGGACCGCACCATGAGACTGCTCCCCCCAGAGGCCGCAACCACCACCACCAGCCGCACACGACCGCACCGCTCTAATGCACTCCCCCGCGCCGCCCCCGCGCCTGCCGAGCCTCAAAACCCCCCGCCCTCCTGCCCGCCGTACCTTGTTGCCGTACACCACCATTTGCTCCCGCAGCACCCTCTTGATCTGGAACCACTTGAGCTGCATATCGTCAGAGACCAGCAGGCTGAGATCCAGCAGCTTGCCCGCCTGGATCCGAGAGCGAAGTCGGTTGGTCGGGCGGGCGGTTGGGGTCCAAGCGTCAGGCACCGGAACAAACCCTGGCGCTCGTATGCTACGTACGACACATTGTACGACACAATCCTCGCCCCCGGTTCCGGTTTCCACCACGAAGGGCTGGGCTAAGCGATCCACTAGGTGCCAATGCTCTGGAGCCCTCACTGAGCGCCACCGAGCCCCTCGCGGCCTGGTCCGTGTCCCTAACCCCCGCGCGCATTTCCTCCCCCCCCCACGCCACGTTTCTACACTACCCGTGCAACGGCCTCCCTCTCTACGACCTCCCCCCTGCCCACGCCTGCGTCTGTCCTAAACGTCTGTTCTAAACGGTTTTTCCTTTCGTACACGGGTTTTCCTTGCAGCCCACGCCTGCGTGCCCGCCCCCCTTTCACCAGGTCGCGGATTCTCTTATCAACCCCCCCCCCTTCACCAGGTCGCGGATTCTCTTATCAACCCCCCCCCTTCACCAGGTCGCGGATTCTCTTATCACCCCCCCCCCTTCACCAGGTCGCGGATTCTCTTATCAACCCCCCCCCCCCACCTGGTCCATCAGGTACATGAAGGAGGGGCTGGTGATGAATGCGTCCACACCGCCGGAGGCGTCCGGTGTGTCGATGATGGGCGGAGGGCGGGCCGCCGCGGCCCGACTGATGGCGCCGCTGACGCCCAGGCGCGTGCTAAAGTTGAAGTACCTGGCCGAGCGGGCGGGCGGGCGGAAACGTGCACGAGTTCGATTCGCGGTGGGCGCATTGGTTTTGCATTGCATTGTCGCCGCGAGTTGTTTGGTGGTGCATGGGTGGGTGCGCGCGCGAGGGCCGAGTGGGATGGAGAGACCCCCGTGACCCGGGGTGAGGGGGCCGCATAGCGACTCAGTAGGCCGTGGAAGCGGCGTGACAAGATGCGCAGGCAGGAGGCCGGTGCCCGTGTGCCCGTGTGCCCGTGTGCCCATGTGCCCGTGTGCCCGTGTGCCCGTGTGCCCGTGTGCCCATGTGCCCGTGTGCCCGTGTGCCCGTGTGCCCATGTTCCCAACTTACAGAGGTATACTGAGAGCAGGGTCGGCGGGTGGGAGGGCGGGCGGGCACATGAGGACCGGATGGGGGACCGGAAGAGGGGGGTGCGGCGCAGCGGGCGGGGTATTGGAGGTGGCGTGTGGGCGAGCTGGAAGGGACGCAACGCAGCAGGTCGGCAGGTGTACGACACAAAAACACAAACTCCTCCACCCCAGTCCCACCCTCCACCCCTGCTTTCGTTTCCTCCACCAAGTTCTCCAGCCTGCATCTCGAAACGTCTGTCCTCCACGGTTATTCTCACGTACACGGGTCTTCCTTGCAACCCCTCCACCCCTCCGCACGACCGCCCCTCCGCCACTTGCCCTCGCTCGGCCTTACCCGCTCTCGATGCTGAACTTGGACCCCAGCCGCTGCAGCTCCGGGTACAGCCGCGCCACCCCACCCAGGACACGCAGTCTCTGTGTGGCCACACAATGGCGCCACGCACGCACAGGCCCGACGTCGGTTAGTAGTTGGTGCAGCGAGATGGTGCACTGGCGGCAGGAGAACTCGCATTCGTTGCCAGTGACGTCACATGACGTAATGCAGCACAGCACCCAAAATGCGGGACGCGCCAGACTGCAAACCCATACTGCGCCACTCTGACTCCGCCTGGGAGTTGCTCCGCGGCGCTGGCTGCTAAGGAAACTCGCGTTTTGTTTTAATTACCACGGGTTTCATGACGTAATGCAGCACAGCACTCCAATGTGGGGGCTGGCGCACGCCACCGCAACCAAAGCCTGACACACCGCCCTCTGAAGCCCGCCCCACGCGCCCGCCCATGCACGCGCCGTCCCGCGTGCGTGGTGGATGCATCCATGTGTGTATGATGCATCCGCTCCGAAACCCACCGGCCCTCCCAAATGCGGTCGCCTCGCCGTTTCACTTTGCGCACTCCCTGCCTCTACCCGCCGATGGCCCAAGCCTCGCAGACCCGCCATAGCGCCCCGGCCAACAACCGCAGCCCAGTCAGCTAATCTCAGCATGAACCGCGGCGCCGCACGGCATTGCACGGCGCAGCACGGTGAATCACGGCGTAGCCGGCAAGAAAGTGCTGACGTACGGCATTACTTCGTGGGCCCGGCGCGGCTGTCGACTGCCTGGATTCTTCCGGCGCTTCTCCTTCCGGGCATGCTCGTGCCCTGCGGGCCCTGTGCCGTCACGGGCCCTACGCTGCTGGGACATGCATGCTACTGCCGCAGGCATGTGCGGTGGCGGCGCCCCCCACCCGCGACTGTTTGCGACACCCGCGCGACGCTTTCCGCCAACTCCTCGCGACTCCTCCGTGAACTTGCTGCTCCACCGCCCGACCGTTTCCGCAATCCTTTTTGCAAGGCCCCCCTGGAGCCAACCCTTGCGCCCGACCCTCCGCGTGCCCTGGAATACGTAACTGCTGATCGCAACAGATATGTCAGCTGCAGGGGGAGCCCCGAACCTACCCGGACGATGGGGTCGTCCACAAACTGCACGCATGCGTGGAGCATTGCCGATAAAGCCACCCGAAGCCGGGACGGCTCCGGCGCCTGGTTCTCCACGTCCACGTTGTCGCAGCTGCCATAGAGTGTAAGAGAATTGTGCGAGGCTTAGATGTGACAGGTCAGCTGCAGGTTGTTGGTACGGTAATGGAGCCCGGTCGCGTAGCGGCATCAAGACTGCGTAAAAGTCAATCAACAGCCTTACCTTGCAGCTACGGATCTGAGAGAATGTTGTACGCAGGACCTGTTCACCGCCACGAGGTCGGCATTCCCAGTTGCCAAGGGCTCTTCAACGAGATCACGAGCTGTGTGCCAGTATTCGGCCTTAAAAACAGGTGAGGATTGAAGCTGCTGGGCCTGGCAGAGAAGGAAGAGCACCAGTGGTAGTGCACAGAAGCGCATCCTTCCTGGTAATGTGAGAACCATTCAGCTGAGTCCTGTATTTCTTTCGAGTCACGCTGCAAAACGCCTGGTACCAGAGAAACCAGGCAAACGCAACGTCGAAACCATAACTGTGTTGCAGCCGCACCGAAGATACTTGTGAGCAGTGTGACCCTACTACAACGTCTTCGGATAAGGTCAAGGGATTGAGAGCAATATGTTTGATCGATGTCGCCCAGCGGCGCAGGCCAAAAATGCTTCCGCCGTATTTCATCGTGAACTGCACGGCAAGCCGGTTGCAATACATTGCACATAGACATACAAAAAAATAAGACGTACATACATGCTACGGTTGACTTGCGCTGTTAGGATACCTGTCTGTCTACCTGCTGCCTGCCTGCCTCCCGGTCTGCCAATACACTCGTGCGGTCTCCACACGTACGGTCTTCCACATGATAATGTCGGCGGCATCACGTGCAATACTGATGACGTCCCCAGCGTCCCAGTTTCTCCCAGTCAGTCAGGGTCAGGCCCGGTCTTTGGCACCCAGGCCGACAAAATAGTTGCCTAACCCATCTACCCCCATCTACCCAGGCGCCTTGAAAGGGACGGATGCGGACGGCCGGCAGCAGCAGCCCGACGGAGATCCACCACTTCAGTGGCTTACCACCACGCCGACCAGGGGAGATTCCATTGCTAATGCCTGCTAATGCCAACGAGTTTTCGTCTTTTTCCGTGGTCCCTCTCTCTACACAGAAAAGCGCTGACTGGCGGGAATACGCAGCGTGAATGACCAGCATTAAGCGTACTCAGGTGGTTGCACGGTCCAGCCTGCGATCGATGGTGGTGGTGGGGAGTGGCTGGGTTAGGCCGGTGTTGTGACTTGTGTCCATTCGGTGTCACGGAAGGATTCAGCTGGGTGTAGGTGTATTGTGAAAAGATGTATTGGCTTCATGTAAAGGCTGACGGCCGAAGGAACAGTAGCTGCATGGCGCAACGTCCTTTTGCCGCAAGTTGCTGACATGTACACTGTAGTCAGGAATCGGCGGTCAAGATCGCTACCGCGGCCGATATCTTCTGTATCTATAGGTCTTAATTTTCCTGATAAAAATGCCGGTGTGTGAACTAGCCCTTCATGCTGCTTGGCACCTTGCTCTACCTGAGGTGTCTCCTCGATCGCGTCCAAATCGACGACAGTTCCGACGCCATTGAATTATTTCATAGCAGAACTACAATCCGCAAAGAGTGCAACAGAGCATACGATAAAATTCGGGTTCCAGTCTTCGGATACAACCCGCCGAAGACTCCCGTGACCTCTTCTTACACCGGTACCGGGGAGAATATTTAATGATAATTTCCTAAGTAAATCGATTAGTTCATTACAACTTGTCCTGTCGAAATACCTTAGCAACCGTCCAGCAATGAAGGAACATCGTGGAACTAAAATTTGTCCTGGGCTAAAATTTGTCAGTAGCCCTAAAAACGTCAGCCATGTTGCCGGAATGGTAAGGCAAGACCGCCACAAGCCGTCGTATGCGCTTCCTTGCGGAAGCTGACGCCTGACGGTTACGAAGTAGAAGTCGGCGAACTGCGTCGTGTGGTACAGCCGAGCTGGCTCGCTGCAATGCTATGTTCGCTGGCCCAAGGTTCGCGCGCTGGTCACTATCATACCTCGTCGCGACCCTTCGCGACCTTTCGCGTACGGTCGGGGGGGAAATCGGCAGTGGATAGAGTCAAGGCCACTCAACCCGCACCTGTTTCCGCCAGCAACGGCGAATGTGGCTACACGCATCGTAGGCGTGGGAACCTTGGACGTGCCTGGCCGTGTGGCATAGAGCACATGTCTTTTAAAGTCTCCAATTCAAGGAGGAACATCATACCGCAAAGCTTCGTGGCCACAAGCGTCATGCTTTTGCCTGCTCGTTATCGCCCGTCTTGAGAAGCTAGCGTGCTGACAGGAGGGATGGCAACCTAGACGGATTGGGGTAACGGGCCGCTCACGGTATATGGATGCCGAGAGCTTGGATTAAGATGCGGTGACACAGGATTAGATTAGAGGCGTCATGGATTAGGATGCGGTTGGCCTCGGATTGGGTTGCAGTGGCCACGGATTGGGTTGCAGTGGCCACGGATTGGGTTGCAGTGGCCACGGATTAGGTTGCAGTGGGCACGGATTAGGATGCGGTTCGTCGCGGATTAGGATTACGTTGTCGTGGATTAGACTTCCTGAACGGATTGTGAGCGCGTGCGGGGGTCGGATTAGGAAGGGTTGCCATCCCTCCGTGCTGACCGGCAGCAGGGGAGCTGACCGCCAGCTAACGGCTCCAACTGCCCAGACCGGTGGTGCTGCATCCCGCAGGTATCGCAGGCACTAAGTTACCGGCACTTACTTCGACCCGTCCACGCTGTGTTGCGGCCTGTGTGCTCTATCTGCATCTTTTTGTGCGCACCACTTGGGGTGTAGGCGACAGAAGTTCACCTGCCCATCACGCATCGATGTTGCAGCGGCAGCCACCCAGTTCAAACTCAGAAACAGCCATCACGTGGGAGCGACCGCTGCTGCATTATTTATGGTTACACGGCAGCCGCAACATTCATTTGATACCGTGCGGTCAGGAGGCGGATGGTTGGATGCATGCGTCCTTGGCCCCCATAGCCCTGTCATCACACCATAAGCCATACACCTCTCCACGGTGCTTGCAGCACAGAAAGTACCGACGGAGTGGTTACATCGCGGCAGCCGACGAGTACGCCGTCTGTCGTCAACCAATGGTCTATATCCTTCCGTTGAGCCATGGCGCCTAGACAGGCTCAGACCGTCTCGTGCAACGCCACGCGCTTACGCAGCACATGCCCTGGAATCGATCGACTGGGCACCCTCGCTCGGTGAGCTTAATTGCTGCTCTGGGATAAGCACACACGGTGGATGGCTGGACGCATGGCACACCCATGGCAAAATAGAGAACATCGCTTACGTTCCAATTGCCGTATGTTGTCATGCCAACGCACTCGATGTGCCTCGCTCAAGACATTTGCGTGCTCCTTGGCAACTGAGTGACCGTGTACGTCATTGTGCGTTGGTAGAAAACGGAGCCGTCGAAAGCCCACTGATGAGAATGGACCCCAGCGGACGGAGGTGTTGGATGGAATGGCCGGCCGAATGAGGGCGTATAATGGGCAGAGGGTCGTGCATGTGGCGTGTGATGATGCGTGTTAATTTATCGCTGAGCCGCGAAACTCCACACAGAATTAACGAACTGGACGGTGGTCCTGTGTAGGGGTGTGTGACCGTGTATGCGGCGTGAGGCGGCAGCGGTCGTCCCTCACCTAGATGAACGTTTCTCTAAATTGACATCCTACTTGTGGCGTGCGATAATGCCGAGCATGCGCCTCATCCAGTGCCGAGGCGGGCCCGTGGCAAATAAAACGCTATGGTTAGCAGGTTGGCATACCCTGCAGATTTTACATTCCAGGCGTTTTATGCGCAATGTTTTATGCACCATGGCGAGGCACTGTACTGGTAGTAACGGCACGCCCCTGTGCCAGCCACACGTTCCTGCGACCTTCCGAGAGCGTTCCGAGGAACGTGACTGGGGCCCCACAGCCACAGGTGGATGTGCTGGATGCCCCGACTTTCGAAACGGCCTTCCCCCAAACCACCTGTAGCATCAATCTGGCAGGTGTGCTTGGGCTCTGGCGCGAAATCTTGGCTAGGTTTGGCTCAGGTTGACCCTCTTTCCTAGCGGTGTCAACATCTCCACTAAGCCACGGCATTCACAAAACTGTATCGAAGCGGCACGTGGTAGAAAACATATATGCGTTTGTGGGCAGCTTTGCGTATCGGTGCTGAAAAGAGCATCGAGCAGGAGTGCAGCATCGTAGACCCGTGGGGCGAACTTTGCAGGAGTTTGCAGAATTTGTTGCTGGTTGTTCCTTCTTGAGAAGATAAATGAAAATAAGGCTTACTGCCTGTTTGATAAGGGAAACAGTTACAGATGTTCGGAGCGTTATGGAGTAGGGTGGAACCTGTCTGACACCTAGCCAGCCAAATAGTTGTCACGCACTCATGCTAAACACGGCGGTATACGAACACATCCGTAGATCCTACAACCTCAGAAGCATTGGACTCCTTTCTTGCGTCTTGCATTGGGAGGTCCTATTAACCACCCACAACCACGATACGACATGCGCGCCTAATACGGGGTGTTTCCTCTAGAATTTTAATTGTTTCGTTCATAACACAATGATTTTGTAGTAAAAGGGCATGTCCCTCCCAGCACATCGCTGGGCGAAGGAAGGGTTCTAGCTTGAAACCTTGTTGAAGCGAATTCGACCTTAGCCACATTCAGCAGATGCATAGCGTCCCAGCTCTTGCCTGTTAGTAAAAGCAGAAGGAACTGCTGCGGCCAGACGCGTGTTTGGCGACCATGCAACCGCCGGTGTTTGAGCGGAGTCCTCTTTATCTCAGCTTATGGTTATGCCTACTTGCATCCACGGCTGCAGCTGATATTGGTGGCTGGACGAATGGCTTGGAAGGAAGAACGGTGCCGCTAGCAGAAGCTGTGTTAATCGCCGGCTGCACTATCGGCGCGCTGTCCCTCTTGCTGCTGCTTGTTGGTAAGAAACTGCATGTCAATCATCTGTATGCATGTTGTGGCGTTTTCGTTAGAACCTACCTTGGTACCCCTGCAATTGGAGGACAACGCTTCCTTCTGGCACTACCGTGTCCTGTCCCACCAATATAAATCATTTTGTTCCATCTCCGCGTGCAGCGTTGCTGGAGCTCACAGGCAGGTGTTTCCCGGCGCGCTGCTGTGGCGAATTCAGCTATCCCATCGCGCACGTTGGTGAGGACGGGGCACATGCGGGCCCTTGGCTGGGAAGCGCAATCGTTGCAGGATATTGTTACACGACGGCGAACCAATATGCGTGACTTAAAGCGCTGTTGCAGTGGAAATGTCCCCCCAGCGAGCAACTTAACTGAAAACCCCTCGTGCAGCATCCCAACAGCACTTGCTTCGCTTTGAAAGCGCGTATGTATGCAAACGACTGCGCGTCTTGTAAATTCTCCGCACATCACCCGCGCTGACGAAGCAACCCTACTGGCCCCTCCGCAGTGTTGGCCACGCTCTGGCTTCCAGTGATCGGCATTTCGGTCTTCCTGCTCACCGAACACCACTATCCATCTATCGCATTTGTGGCTGCTGGAGGCACGTTCGTAGCGGCGCACACAACGATTGTTCTTTGCCAATACTGCTGGTGCTGCTGTGGCGGAGTTTTCGTCGGACCCCCAACGGAAAATCCTAAGTCGGCGCTGCTGGTGGGTACTGCCCGCGTCTTAATCGCAACATTCGCACGATCGCCGCGGTCGATGCATGCACCCCCCTGACCCACACGCGCCCCCCTACAACTTACGCGACCCAGGAAGAAGTACGAGCCACGCTGTAAAGTGTGACGATGCACTGCTATACAACACCAGGCCTGCTAAACATCTTATCTTCCAACTCAGCCAGAGCGGACTACCGCGCTGCGTCGCATGCCCCAACCACCCGACATCTCGCGCCTCTCACGCGTCTCTCTCTCCCTCACGCGTTTGCAGAAATCCCAGAGCGGCGAGCAGCGCCAGGGCGGCGGCGACGACGGCGGCGGCAACCACCGCGGCCCCGCCGCGCACGGACTCGGTGGCAACGCTGAAGGCCGCAACCCCTTCAGCTCCACGTACGGGCTGCTGCCGGGCAGCAGCTCCGTGTTCGCTTACCAGATCTTCATTCCGGGGGGCGACATGGAGCAGGCCGCCTCCTGCAACTACACAGGGCTGCAGGGCGGTCCGCGCTCAGATGGTCGCGAGGCGCGCATGAAGAGCCAGCCGCTGGTGCCGCTGCAATCGGCGGCACAGCAGCAGCAGCAGCAACTGGGGCCTGGGGCCCGAGACGGCCGTCTGTGAGGGACCCAGGGCCGCATCTTGGGGCCTGAAGGTTGGGCTGAGGATGCATTGCCCCTCAGCCCGCCCGCTGCTGAGGCGGGGGGCTGCGTCATCAGGGTTGAGGAGCGGCGCGGGGGTAGGAGGACGTGCGGCTGTCCCCGGCCGCCATCGCCATCGCCGTCGTCCCTGAGGCAATTCGGAGCTCAAGACCTGCCCTCCCAGAGCCCGCACGGCTGGACGCCGTTGCTGTGTAGCACATTTGAGGTATACCGGTACTTGTTGCCAAAAGCACGCAGCCACAGTAGCCACTGCTTTTGAGCCTCTACCAGGGCTGCGTCGGCACCCGTGGCTGTTCATTGCTGGCGGCCTTCGGCGGGTCTGGCATGTGGCGGGCGCCCGCACCACGTTCACATCAAGCGTAATGCTAAGGGGCAGGGGCACCCAGGGATGCATCACTGCTCACATCGAGCGGTGCGCCACCAACATTTTAGTTGCTTGGCGGGGCGATTATTTGGACTTTTTGCAGCGCGGCAACAGCTGCGAGTCCCGGAGTCCACGGCTTGCGGCCGCCGTGATGACGTATTGGTCGCGTGGCGCTTGGGGTATACCACAGCCCAAGTTTGCTTCGAAGCCCGAGCCCTACGGCCCATGCGTCCTTTTGAGGAAGCTGTTCCTACGCAAGCGGTTCTGGAGCTATCCGGGCTGCAAAGGAGGCAGCGGGTGCTAGGGGAGGCCAATGGCTGGATTGCGGATATATGGGCGGCTGTCCAACAGGGCTGGGCATTACCGGGCCGATAACGCGGCCTTCGATGCGGCGCGTCCACTTCAGTGCGCGTTCCGGGTCTTTCTTTTTCTTTGCACGGTAACAAACGGCCAACACTCTTTTACATGGCGATGAATATTGCTGTCTTTTATATGTTCGACATGTATCGCTTGATCAATGCAACGACATTGCATTTTTGTACGGCGCACTTGCGCGGCGGCTGCACGGCCAGCGCTGGTCCAGAAGTGACATGACGCGAGAGGCGGGCAGATGTATCGCCGCCGGTGTGGGGTAAGGAAGGTTTGACGTTAGAAGTGTTCAGTGTGCGTTTGAATAGGAAGCTATAGGAAGGAGGGAGCGAGGGTGGTGGGTTTGGTAACGGCGATGACGAAGTTTCACAAATGGAAATCTAGTTGGGTCGTCGCCTTCATAAGGGTGTTGCCTAGTGCGTAATTGCAGGCTGAAGCTTAGCAGAGAGTGGTGCTTTTGCCAGCCCCAAGTAAGCAGGAGATATGCGAATGTTGCCTCAGACCTCAGTGTCTTGGATTTGCGTAGTGCCGTGCGCCCGTATACGCCCGTCGTCCACTATAGCTTGGTGGATGCGGGCGGCGTCGTTCGGGCTGCAACCCTCCGGCAGACATGCTCGTGTCGCATGCCCGTGATGTGTCGACATCAGCATCCTCACGGTTGCACTTCATCGCTCCCGGCCGCCTTCGCTAGATTCTGGGCAGCGTCCCAATGCCTACCTGTGAACGATCGCGTTTGGTTTCCTTACACGGCGCCTAGCTCTGCGCTGCGCCTGGGAACAGCGGGATATTCATCTGGGATTGTGCGATGCAATGTTTATCCCTGTACTGGACGATTGCGGGGTGACGCAAGTGTGTCAAAGGAGGCAGCATGTGGCTGCGTGTCCGGACAGTAACTCGTGACATGAAAAGTAGGTAACACGTGGCCGTCTGAGCCGGATGTCCATTGCAAAAACTGTGGCATGGGTGAGAGTGTTATCCTATATCAACTCAATAACCGAATTCACCGTAACAATTATGCGTACTGGTTAGTGTAGCAACGTGTAATTCGAGCAGCGCCGTTTGTCCTCCTCTTCGGGCAGCTCACGTCCCGCATGCCGCATCACATGTGTACGACAAATCACCAACAAATCCCTCTCTTCACATGATATTGCAACTGTCCCCGGCATCTTACCGCCCTCCTCCACCTCCGCCACGCGGTTAGTCATCTTGCGTTGCTGGGAAGTGAGTTTTTGAAGATGCACACCACGAATGACATATTAAGATACCCTACAATACTGTATCTCGATCAATGTGGGGATCTCGCCGCTCCTACCTGTCACTCAGGTGATGGCAGCAAGCGCAGCAACGGGGTAGGATGCGCTGACACAATTGACGACATCCACTAAAACCCCAACACTGCGTCCCAACATAATTGATCTCCTCCTCGACCATCAAGCCTCCGCGGCCCCGAAACCAACGACGTTCACGAACAACAAGCCCCGTACGACGAGCAGCAAAAACAACCAAAAACAAACTGTAAACCATACAAAAAGCCCCAGCCAGGAAAATTTGCGCTGAGACGCAGCCACCCGTGTCGCTCCTCTCGCCCTCCTAACGCCGTTCGCCGGCCATAGCCCAAACCTGAAACCCAACGCATGGCCCCCTGTAACGGGTGCAACCAGCGAGCACCAGACTGTGATGTCCCTCAGCTGCGGGCAGCGCGGCAACCCCACGTACGGCAGTCAGAACCCGGCCAACTAGGTCCTGACGAGACGGTTATGTCCGAAACGCGAGCCCAGCCAGTAGGACTATGTGGGTGCTCACGAGACGCAACCCCTCCCGGTGATTGGATACTCTCCGTCTCCGCCTGTGCTGGCGAAACCGGCCCCGCCAGCCTGGCGCTGTGGCACTGGCTCCGAAGCCGGCACCGAAGGCAGGACCCGCACCCCGCACATACACCCCACCCCGCCGTCCCCGCAGCCCACCCCGCGTTCCCGCGCCTTAGCCCAGTGTCTCCAGCGCGCCGAACAGCTTGAAGGCCAGGTAGAGCAGTGCCACCAGGAAGCCTATTGCGATGATATCCTGGTTGGGGCCGTCACCCTGCTGATAGAACTGGGCGTCGAGTAAACACAACGTTAGGGTTTAGGGTTCGCGCCTAGGGTTAGGGTTCGCGCCTGCAGACCCCAACTCGTCGGTCCCTGATATCCCCTAATCGGAACCGACTCACACCCAAGCATGAACCCGCCCCGCCCCGCTCCCTTTCACAACGCATGATGTGCGCGAATCCCGACCCCGATATTTCCTAATCCACCGCTCGTTCCAAGCCGCGAATGCTACACGGAAAACCAACAGTCCGGGCGGCACGTGTAGCGCGGGTAGTGCCTGTGTGCGGGTCTTACCCTGGTTGGGTCATCCGGCATCTGTGTCATGTTGCTGCCGCCGCCCTCGCCTCCGCCTCCGCCGCCCAGCTTCTGCACCACCTTGTTGATTCCGTCGCGCGCGTCCGACAGCGCCTGCCTCGCCGACCAGCTGTAGCGGTTGAAGGTGGCGAGCAGCGCGGCGGGCGGAGAGCAGCGGGACAGGTTCCAGCTCTCCCTGAGCAGCACATTGCAGAGGGTGGAGGGGTCGTGCGTCGACGGGCAACGGGGCGCCGAGGGGCGCCGGGGCCGGAGGAGCACGCACTGGTGCGGGGGGCCTCGGGCGGAGTTATGGGCCGGCCATGCACATGTGATGGTGTCGGGGTCTGTCATCGACTACAGGTGCTGCGGTGTCCAGGTGCCCAGGGTTTGGGCGTCCCAAACCCTGACAACGCCATGTCCGTCATACACCCTCGACTCGCACGTGCCAGTAGTCTGTTGCCGGCTGGGGCTCAGCAGCGACTAGGAGCTGGTGTGTTCTCGGCACCGCCGCACTAGGACCCGCCGCCTCCCGGCCACCCGAAACGGTTTTCCTTCGTACCCGGGATTTCCTCGCAGCCTCCCGGCCGCCCTCTGTCTCCGAGGGCGTGTAGACCCCGACAGGCGCGGAGGCGGAGGCAGTG
This sequence comes from Yamagishiella unicocca, assembly GCA_003116995.1. Lineage (NCBI taxonomy): Eukaryota > Viridiplantae > Chlorophyta > Chlorophyceae > Chlamydomonadales > Volvocaceae > Yamagishiella > Yamagishiella unicocca. The sequence goes on along the minus strand of BDSL01000137.1, from coordinate 7,666 downwards.
GCGCCAGGTTGCTGCAAGTGACGGCGCTTCGCGCTGGCACCCTAAATCCCTCTCCCGGAACCGCGCGTGCTGCTGGGAGATCGCTGCGGGCGGCGTGCCGCCGCCAGGAAGAGGCCCGAATGGACTGCTCAAGCCCACCCCGCCTGTTGACCCAGATCCACCGCCTCCACTCACATCCCCGAGGACGTCGTACACGTCGTACACGCCACGTTAACCCCCCGTGGCCTTCGTCCCTCCCTGCAGCCCTCCAGGTGACAATGCCACCCACGCCAACATGCTGCTCACCTGTACGCCGTTACGCGCCCGGTGAGCAAGTTGTGCTCGCAGGTGCTAGTCACGGAGATGTCCAGCGCCATGCCGCCCAGCCGGCCCTCCAGCAGCCAGTCCACCTGGCTGGTCCCCTTGTCGAGCATGCGCATCTTGACGAGGCTCTGGGTTCCGGGTTTTCCGGGTTAAGGGTTTTCCGGGATCAGTGTTTTCCTGGTTTGGAAGCAAATTCGGCGTCTAGGCCAGGTGGGGGTGCCAGGCGCCCGCCTCTAGTGGCCTCCCTCTTAGGCCTTTAGTGCCCTCCCTGTTCGGCCTGCAAGGGCCCCGGGCTGCACCACCACCCCCTTGCGCACTTCCAGTAGCCGAGCCGCCCCCTCCGCCTGCAACCCGCCTTCCGTAACCCACGGGCGGCGGGCGCCCGCCGTGGACCTCCCACTGCGCTACGCCGTCCGCGCTGAGCCGCACTCGAATCCCAGGCCGGCGCAACGCGCAGCAGGCCTTGCCCGGACGCCCTTTCAACGTTCGCGCGCACCGCTCGCGGCGTCGCAACCCACTGGGGCTGCTCCTGGGTCGGCACAGTACCCCTACACGGTGGGCTTCCCTTAACTTCACAACCCTACAACCCTCCATCCATCACGCAGTAGCCCGGATGCTGCTCTCACCGCCTTTGGCTTTTCCACATTCTCCAGGATCCAGCGCTGAGTCAAGAAGCCCTCGGGGCCCGTGAAGGTGCGGAAGCCGTCCTGGGGAGAAACCGTGCGACAACGCAACCGTAGGGGTAAAGGAGGTTAGTACATCGTGCGGTGGAGAGCCAGGTTCCAGGCACAGGGCTGTCGCTCTTGTGTGGCCCTCACCCAGGGCCACCCCAGCTCGACTATTTCTATCTGAGCTCTCCTTCCCGGCTGCTGCAAGGCGATGGCGCAAAAAGGCGCAATGCTAGGGGGCACAGAACGCGACTGACAAAAAACGCGGCGTGGCGATCAGCAGTTGCCGTACAGTGCGACGTACCGAGTAGGTAACGGTTGGCTGGTACAGGCTGGTCGTCGCGTACCGTCCGCGGACAAGCTCCCGGGCCATGCTGCGGACCGTCTGCTCCACCGCGGGTGAGGAGGTGCAGACGAAATCATCACAGTAGGTGGTGTCGAGGTCTGATGCAGGGAGGAGGAAGGGGAGGTTTCAGATGTGGGTCAAGACGCGTACCAGAAGGGGCCGCAGATACAGGTATTTTAGCGCAGCGCAGGGGCAAAGACCTCAGGTTCGCGGAGCGTTTGGCTGAGGAGGAAAGGGGTGGCGAAGTAAGCTGGGGAGTTGGGCCGACAGGCAAGGAGGCAGAAGCGAACGCATTTGCGCCTCCAGATCTTTGTAAATTACACTATTGCTAGTGTTTGACAGTGATTGATGAACCCGCGCGTGCGACCACTCCTTCTAACACGGTCCTTAAGTAGGGAGCGTTAGTGTAGTTCCAAAGGACCAGAACGAGATGAGATTGTTACACGGCACTATAATTCAGCCTCAGATGTTTCCGGCCTTTGTTGGCAGGGATGCTCACCGTCGATCGTCTTGAAGGCAATGGAGTCCACCGGACTAGTCTCCGTCTCGACGGCACGACGGACCTGCGCTCGCCTGTTTACATTATTGCTAACCACTTGAACTTGCTGGCATAAGCTGCGGCGTAGAGTGGCACCGGCAAAGGGACAGGGATGAGCTGCCCGGCCGCTCTTCACAGCCGAGCTACGGTTGATTATAGTATGCCCGAGCATTTCTGTAGTATGCACTGGTAAAAGTGCAATAAAAATGATGTGAAGAGAATGGCTATGGAGTGATTCTCATCGTCATCGTCGTGAGCCACGCAAGCAAACACCGGGCAAGCTCGTCAGCCAATGATGTCGCGGAATTGGATTGTCATGTTAATCTTATTTTGTACTATTTAACTGTTCATGCCAGGAAAAAAAAGCATGGGCCCCAAAGAGCTGTCCCAGGAAACACAGCGCCACACACGACAGTATGGAGTGTTTCGCCTCGTCTCCGCTTTTGATTCGTACATTAACGCAAGAAATATACATATGGAGCGTGACGGTTGCATCCACGTTGCAGACTCAACGGAAACGGTCCTCTACAGTCCATGTACTTGACATTATCCGCTTGTTTATCCAGGAGAGCAGCGGTCTGCCCTGCTGCACGTCCAACTGATCATCTGCCCGCCAGCATCACATACCCCGCCACTCCCCGCACCGCCACCGCCACTCCACCCACCACGCCACGGAGCACGCCGCCCACCCCCCGCCCCGCGCCCCTCACCCCCTCCGCGCCGTCCTCCCCCTGCGATTTTCCCGCCGCCATCTTCCGACCCCAAAGCACACTCCCCTGATCCCCGCCCGATTGATCCGGAAACCCTGGCAGTTGCCGCGACCACGCGCGGGCCTGCGATCCGGGCAGCTTCCGGAAGCCCCTCTCCCGCCACAGCCGCTGCAGCTCCCTGCCATCCTTCCCCCCAGGCAGCGCCACCACCCACTGCTCGGTGCCCGCCTCGTCCAGCCAGCCGTCTAGAGAATCCACCAGCGCCCTGCGGCGGCAGCGGAGGAGGAGAGGAGGAGGAGGAGGAGGAGAGGAGGAGGGGGGGGGGAAGCAGGATGGGAAGCAGGGAGAGGAGTGCATCTCAGCCACCCCAGCCACCGAGCACATCCCAGCAACGTGCCCCGCTGGCAGCTGTTCGGCCACCCCCCATTCCAGCGGCCGCCTACACACCGCTGTAACGCTGTAACTTGGAGTATCTGTGGCTTCAGCGGTGAAGCAACGCACATACCCCAAGCGGTAACACACAGACACACACACACACGCACCTGTAGTGGCCCCGGCCCCGCGCGTCCTCCATCGTCGCCGCCAGGTCGACCACCACCACCTCCCTGCCGTACACGTCCAGCGTGGCGGCACTGACCGCCGCGCCGCGCGCGTCGCGCAGCAGTACGGCGTAGTCGCTGTCCAGTACGGCGTCCACGACACGGGGGCCGTACTCCCCAGCGAGGACGGAGGAGACCTGGGTTAGGGTGGCGATGGCGATGATGGCGGTGAAGGTGGTGGGGGTGTCGCGGAAGACCCATGAATGCGAGGATAACCGTTTAGGAAAGACGTTTCGAAATGCATGCTGGAGAACTTGGGTGAGGATACGAAAGACGGTGGTCGTATGTCGACCTTCGGTTTGAGGGGTCGGGGTCCTGCTACGGTGGTTTTGGGAGGGGCGTGCTACTGCGTGTGGGGTTGCAGTTTGGTGGCAGGCAGGCAGGCAGGGGAGGAGCTGCGGGTCGCGATGCTTAGTCAGTTATTCGGGCAACCGCCTCGGCCAAACCAACTCTCCGTCCTTGCACATCGCACCTCATCGCGCACAGCCCGGACCCCTGCACCCGGACCCCACCTCCTGTAGCGCCCCGCCCATCTCCTGCCGCTGGCTGCCGCCCGGACCATTCATGGCCGTCGGCAGGAGCTGCCAGGAGCGGCCGCCGGCCGCTGCTGCCGGACCCGCCGCCGCGCGCGACAGCCACTGGGCAGAGCAGGCGGCGCAGTCCTGGCACCCGACGGAGGGGAGAGTGGAGGGGAGGGGAGGGGAGAGCGGTGGGGAGGGGAGGGGATGGCGACAAGACCAGTGACAGAGAGTGGAAGAGGGAGAGAGGAGGGGAGAGCGGAGGGGAGTGGTCATGAGGCGTGCGCGCCGGGCCAACCGTAACCGTAACCGCGGTCCGAAATCCCATTAACCCTGCAGCCCCCCCGCCCCCCCGCCGCACAGCACCCTTCTCCCCCCCCCCCGGGTTACGGTACCGTGCAGTGGTGCCAGCCGCCCTCCGCCTCCCGCCGCGTGTTGACGCCCCGGTAGCGGCAGCAGTCCCAGTGGAAGGGCCGGTGGCAGCCGTCGCACAGCAGCACCGAGGGCCCGCCGCGGCGGCCCAGGCGCTTACGGCAGAAGCCGCACTCCACCCTGGAGCAGTTGCCAGTTGTCAGTTGCCGGTTGCCGGTTGCGGGGGAAGGGTGCCAGGCGAGTGGGGAAGGGAGAAGAGGGGCAGCGGTGACAGCCCGAAGCTTTAGGGGCGCGGAAGCGGAGCGAAGGCAGAGAGGGTCGGCAGCGCTGTCGTACGGCAAACCAGAGCCCGGCTGTACGGCACCCACCTGGCGAGCGCCTTGGCCGCCGCCTCAGCGTCGTCGCCGGCTTCCTCGCCGTCGCCGCCGCCGGCCCCCCTGGAGCCCCCGCGCATGAGGTCCATCAGCGCCGCCTCCGCCCCCGCCATGTCCAATTCCCCATACCCAGCCCGCTCGCCGCCGCCGCCGCCGCCGCCGCCGTCGCCAGCTGTCCGCCAGTGTATTCCAGACGCACGCCGGAGGGACGGTTTACAAGGGGATGCGGCAATCAGTGAGGATGTGCGGTCCAGGGAGGGAGGGAGGGACTGCCGGGGCCTGGCGGCTAGAGCCAGCTACAGACTGTAGAGTAGCTAGAGCGGCGGCTATAAAGACGTAAGGGGGCAGGCGCAGGCGCAGGCGTGCCGTTGGTTGTGGGATCGTGAACACCTTCTCCGCGCCCCGCTTCCGAAACACCATAACCGCCGAAGCTGCCGCTTCACGCCCCACCCAGGCAGGTTGGGTTCTAGCCAGGGCCGCTTACTTCCCCAGCTGCCTCTACCAGGAAGCGAGCAGGACCCGCGCCTCCGGCCGGACCCACCACCCCGCCCAGCCAGCCCTGGCCTTGACCCTTGCGGCCCCCCACACGCACTAGCCGCCCACCCACCATGCATCTCAAAACGTCTGTTCGAAACGGGCTTTTCTGGCATCCACGGGTCTTCCTCGAACCCACCCACCCACCTGGGCGGCCGGGGCCCCCGGCGGCCGCCTCCCAGCCGGGCTGGTTCCGGAGCCGCCGTTGCGCGGGACCGTCGGCTCTGCAGCACGCAGGGAGCAAACAGGGTCAGTCTGCGACCGAATCTGCTGCCCCCAACCAGCCCCACTCCCCAACCGCCCCGCTCCCCATTTCCCCACAAACTCCATTCCGCTTTCGCAAAATATACAATCACGCAGCGCTCTCCAGCTCCAGGGGGGGTTCCGCCCGCCCGCAAAGTGGGGCCCAGTCCGCACCTGGCAAGAGTGAACAGCGCCTGGGGGGCTGTAGCACCCACCGCCCTCGCAGCCCAGCCACCCGCACTGCCGTCACCGCCACCGCTGTACACGCTGACGCCGGCGCCGGCATCGTCCCCTCCACGCAGCCGCGCCCGTGCTGCCGCCGTGACGTCATCGCCGTGACGTGGACTGTACGGCATGCTGTGGGCTGGGAGTGTGATTGACGCCAGCGTGCTGCGCATGACGTGCCAGCCGCCCCATAGGCCGCCTAGGTTGCCGAAGGGGCCAGAGGCTCCGTTGACGCCGTCGCCGCCGCTGCAGCTGGTGCTACTGCCGCAGCAGTTGGGCCCGAGCCGTTGCCCCACTGGCGCCGCTGGAGTCGAAAATGTACTTGTACCGTTGGCCGACGTCGTACTGGTGCCGCATGCGCTGCTAAGTTGCGTGGAGCCGTCGGGCCCATTGCGGCTTCGGGCAGCCCAACTCGCCGTAGCGCCATGGCGTATGCCAGGCAGAAGCAGAAGCTGCAGATTGAATTTATGGAGTATCGTGTGTGTTCCAGAGTCAGGAGGCAGCGTTTGGCACGGCACGGCGGGACCGGATAGGAAGAGATGGGCCGAATGGCACGCGGAAGACGACATTATGTGTATGGATTCGTTCAATTATGCTAGACCATAGTGTATATGTAAGGTGCATGGCTGCAGTTTTCCGGTGCAAATACGAGCCGCCGGTGTGCTACGACACCCGGGTATCGGTCGCGCTTGCCAAAACGTTAGCAATTTTCTTCACGCCAAAATATTCGACCGAATCTTACCATAATCGAGCGCCAAGTCTGCGCAGAGCATGCATTTCGGGCGAGCAAAGGCGAACCAACAGCCAAAAGCCGGTCACTGCTGACGCTCATCAGCAGTATACAGTTAATCCATTTCAAATAATACAAGTATCTTGTATACATTGTGGACGTCACGTTGGCGCTCGGTCGCCCGGCGCCCAAGCAGCCATGGTGCGCCTGCACGAACTCAGCTTGGGAGACAGCTTTGAAGACTTGCTGGTGGAGGTGCGAACGTATCACACGAGCGCGCCGGCGTCGATGCACCCACGACCCCAGCCATCCGCCCCACGGGTGGTCACCCTCCGTCGGCGCCACGGCGCCGCCGCGACTGGTGCAACCCACCAGCGCCCGCAACCCACCACCGCCATCCATCCCCAGCACCGCGCCCTTCCTCCATCGATCACCGGTAGCGTTACTAATGCACCCTTTTTCCACCGGCGCCCTCTGGTCACCACACATACCGTCACACCAACGTCCCATCCTCTTCCCGTCGGCCAGCCCACTCATTCACTCCCAGCCAGCAGCACCTTCGCCACCCAGCCGCCTAACTCACTGCACTGACGGCCAAACCCTCGCAGAGCCCTCCGCCCCCCGCGGCCGCGGCCGCCTCGCAACATACGCAGCCAAACCAGCTCGCGCAAACACGTAACCCCCTATCACCATCCCCCCCGCAAACCCCAACCCCCGCCCCCAACCATCATTTAGTACCAAACATCAACCACCAACCACCAACCGATCCCCAGGTATGGCACCTGGAGGGCGTTGACCCCACCTCGAAGCCGCGTGACCCGGTGTACAGCGCAGTAGTGCGCGACCCCTCCGGCTACTGCCGCCTCATCTACCGGGCGAACAACAGCTGCAAGCCCAGCAACGTCAAGCGCGGCAAGTTCTACCGCGTCTCAGGTACGACACGTACGACACGTACGGCGCACGGGGTGTGCGGCGTCATGGCGCTGCTCGGGGGAGGCTCGGCATCACGGGCCGCCGTCACTAACGCCGCGTTTGGGTGGCTGCGTTGGAAGGGGTGGCATGAAGACCAGGGCAGGGGGGGGGGGGTAAAGAGAATCCGCACCAAGCAGAGCGGCGTGAGAGGAAACCCGTGCGTCGGCACTGAAACGGGTTGCGACCGCGAGCAGGGGCGGGTGTGCTCCCCCGCGGGCAGGTTGCGGCAGGCTCGGATGGCCCAGGTGCGGGTCTCCGGGCGCGAACAGCGGCAGGGGCGGATGCAGTGTGTGTGAGCGGCGACCCACACCGTGTGGTGCCCACCACCACCACCACCACCACCACCACCACGACCGCTGCTCCCCGGGCCCCCTGCTTACCTGTCCGCAGGTAAGGTCAGCAGCTACCGAGGCCGCGTTCAGATCCAGATCGGCAGCTCTTGGGGGCGAGTGGAGAAAGTCAGTGGAGATGAGGTGGGGGGCAGGGCTGGGGGGCGGGGGTGATGAGGGCTGGGGGGGGGGGGTGAGGGCTGGG